>WOXC01011597.1:0-92500 GCA_011680675.1 Gymnobelideus leadbeateri
AAGGGGGGAAGGTGGAATAGAGGCAGTCACAGATGGGAAGTAATGTTGTTTTTGTTCTAATAGGGGCACATCAGGGTCTTTAATAGAATTCTTCAGTGATGCTCTGGGGTACATGGTAACCAAGGCAAGAGAGCTATTGCTCAGGCAGTCAGACATTCAATAAGTATTTATTGAATGCTTACATTGTGCCAGGTGCTGTGCTGAGCTGGGGATACAAATATAAACAAAAAGAAACACAGTCCTTGCCCTCAAAGTGTTTACATTCTAATGGGGAAGAATATACATAAAAGGAAGTTAAAAAGAGGGGAAAGAAGGTACTCCAGTATAGGAGTGCTAAGTCCTGAAATAAATCAAAACCATAAGTTGAGAATAAAGCATCTTTAATTGAGATAACAGGGTAGCAAATCTGCCACTCTGGGGGATGTTCATTGGATTTCCCAACCAAAAAGACCCATGACAAAGTTTTTATAGTTCTAGTAGAAGAGGGGGAGAAAGTAGAGGGAAGAGACAACTTGAGATAGCAAGGCCTGTTCATGAGATCCCAACCGCCCTCAGTCATCTGAGTAAGGAGAATCACCTCATTCTGGCTCTTTTGCCTTTCATGCCATGAATCCCAGTGGAAGGGCACAAGGACATCAGAGGCTTAGATCCAGCTTGAGCCAGGTTCCCCCACAAGGCAAGATCTCAGGATAGGATTTAAGATCTGACTCAGCTCAACTTAATCAACACCATCTTGCTGGGAATGCTACTGACATTCTGACATTGCTAAGATCATTTAGGAAGTGACAGCTAACATTACATTTGGTATTAACAAATTCTGTCTCCATATTAACACTTTTTTTCTGTCCAGAGTATGATAGAAAAGCCTGAATGAGTGCAACTCTGTGGGAAATGAAGAGAAAATTGGCCTTGGTGCCCTTCAGGGAGGAGCCATCTAAGTAGAGGGAAGACTGAAGAAATTTCTGGGTCATGGTGGAGAAATCTGGAGGATTGCAGCCTGGTAGGAGAAGAGGGCAACTAAATTATGCTAGAATTCCAGGAAACTCGGATCAAAATAAGAGAATGGATCTGGAACTGTTATATCCTAAGATAGTAAGAGCTATGGAGGGAAGTTGCCAGAGGAATGGAAGTGAATGGAGATGAAAAGCTAAACTGTGTCATTTTTTCAGAATTAAGAGAGATAGAAAGATGAACACTTGGAGGGGATATAGCTATAGAGTCCCTAAGCCCAGGAATCCTGATGGAATCCTTATGATGCTTGATCTAAGCCAAGAAGCTTTAGCAGATTGTAGGCTGCCCTAAAAGACAGAACTTGCTGTGACAAATAACACTGAACCTTAAGCTTTAATTTTTTATTTTGATTTCCAGACACAACTCAGTGCTCCAAAAACTGGCATAGCTGGGTGACTGATCAACCTGCTCATTCCATCCTAGCAGTTGACTGACCCATGCAATGAAGATATCATATCCTATAAGGTACAAGGTCAGCCAGGCTACTCATCCAGGAAAGTTTCTGTGCCCTTTGAAGAGCCAATTAAACTTAACAGTGGAATATCTTTCACTGATACCAATTTCAGCAAACTTTATGGAGACCCTCCAGAGACTGAAAGAACATTGAGTCCTTGGAGTTCTGGGATTATGAATTGCTGGGGCCTTGTGTCCCTATATATATGTGTTACTGCTGTTGTATTTCAAATTCGTGCCCACTTACCTCTCCACAGATTCTGTGTGCTTTCTTGGGAGAAGTAAACCAGTGGGGGTTCATGTGTTAGGAGCATAACCAAATGCATAAGGGTACTCCTAGAACCCTTGGAATACTTGTAGTCATCCCATTTGGGACTGTTAAAGGAAGAGCCCAGACCCCACAATGAAATAGAGTCCTATCACAGATTATAAAACATTTATTGTCAGAGAAGAAGTTTGCAAGGGAGTAGAGAGGGAGAGAGAATTGTTAGCTGCTCAAACGGGAGTGGAAAAGGGGTGAGGTAATATAGGTTCTAGAGGCTTTTGGGTGGAGAGCAAGGGTTAAGGGAGAACACATCTGTAGACACAATAAGTCAGGCAGCAAGATGTTTAGAAAGTCCATAGCAAAGTCTTGAGATTGTAGCTTCTGCTCAAGGTTTCCCTTAAGCTGATCAAAGCCGGTTTTGTTTCTGGCAGTTACAGGCATCTCCAAATGGGCTAGAGTTCAGTCTCAAAGGATCACTGGTATGTCAAACATCTCTGGGTTTCAGAAGTCCTTCTGACTCACTGGTTGTTGTGTTACTCCAGTGTTCTACCCCCCTGTAAAGAAGGGGAACATATCTACAGTCATTATGAAATTTGTGTTGACAGGACCTAATACGCTAGCACCATTGTAGATTATAGGAACGACCCCACTGGAGGCAGTACATACTGAAATAAAAAATAACTTAGAGAAGTTAAAATATGACTCAGAATATGAAAATTAAATCTAGAACAAAGTGCACAAATGGATATTTTAGAAAAGGAAGTAGTTTAATGAATATAAGTATATATTATCTGGACTCAGAGGGAACTTTATGTAGATGATGTATTCCTAAAGTCTCATTTTATAGATGATCTAACAAGGGCCCAGAAAGGCAATGGAATATGCTGAAGGTTCCATAGAAAGTAAGTCTAATATCTTGGATTTGAAACAATATCCTCTGACTTTAATACTCTTTCAACATTCCACACTGCCTCTTAAAGATGTTATGATATTGGGTGAGGAATTTAGCTTAGCTTATCTATAATGTCCATTCTACCTCCAAATTCTCTTATGCTGTGACTCTTGAGGTCCCTTCAGGTTCTACCATTCTAAGCTTTAAGCGTTGGTGGATTTGATTTTCCTCTTCCATCCCGTTCCTCCAACCCTAAGCCTCTAAGATAAATAATTATAAAAAGTAAAGGGCAGATGATCCAGGTAGTGAGGCATTTATATGCTAATGAAGTGTAAAAATATTTCTGCCCATTGTCATCCCTTTACAAAGCATAACATGTTCTCTGATTGAATTTCAGGGGAAGTTGGCCATACACTAGATGGCCCTTGAATACTAGCTTTATAGCCCTAAGATAGTTCAGGACTTTGAAATGTTCAAGACAGAAAACAGTTTTAGAGCATACAAACCCCGTGCCTCTACCAAAGGGTAATAAGGGGGAAGAGTATTTTTCTTTCTCCTCCATTCCCCAGCATGGCATCTTGCACCTATTTGTCCAGTAAAAGATATCACATCTTATAATAAACAGGTTGAGAGAGTTTAAGGCACAGTTGAGTCAAAGGGAGTGTTGGAGTCAGCTAGAATCAGTTTAGCGGACTTAAATTTTCATTACCAGCATGTATACCTTAGGGTGCTATAAATGGGCTTGGTATATTATCCTCTTGATTATCTAGACTTAAGAAATGATGGAGAAAATATTAATAACGCAGGTTAAACCTAAAAGTGTGTTGTGGGTACATTCTTTTGGGGGGGGAGAGGCAGTTGTTAAATGCTTACCAACCCCTGGACACATCTAACAGGGAGCAGAGACAGATTTTCTATGAAGATACAGACACAGAGGAACTTCAAAGAGTGAACTTTGACAGCTGAGAAGAGAGCTATGGATTTAAGAAAGAATTGGTTCTGGCAACTGATCATATAGCCATAGAGCAATCCACCCAGCAGAGATGCTACCCCCAGTCGGAAGCAGGATGAGCACTTCACAGAGAAATGACATTGGGACCCTTTATTACCAGAGGCTTGAATTGCCTTGGATGCCTTTTCAATATTTGTGCCTCAGGGTACAAACTTTTTGTCTACTCTTCCCACAGATGCTGTGTGTATTTGTGGAAAAATACACCTCAGCCTTACATGGGGAATTTTTTGTAGTTAGTATTATTACTATGCTGTTTTGGTAAATGCCTTTGCTTCGAGCTGTGTCTTTATTAAGTGTAAGCACAGGTGGGGGGCTTATGGAGTACCTCACCTTTGAGCTTGTGCAAACAGTCAGCCCTTTGGGAACCTAAGCTATGATTGTCAGATTGGGAAGGTACCCAAAGTGGGATGCTATGTTTCCTTATGTTTTCTCTCTGTTCTTGTGATGGTACAGTACTAGGAATGGTCTAGGAGGACAGGAGTAGCCTTAAATGAGCTAATGCTCACACCTAAACTTCTATTTAGAGGAAAAGAAGCATTCTTGGTAAAAATCATATGAAAAGCAGAGAAGACTGAATAATACTTATAAAGTTACTTATAAAACACCTGAAGGTGCTTTCTTCTATTCTATTTAGATGCTTTTCAGTTTTCCTTTTTCATTCATGGCCAGGATCTAATTATTCAAATTAATAATTCCCTCATAAAAAGCCACAGAATACTATTAACTAAAGTTTCCTAGTATCTTTGCAGCTATGATGATAGCTTTATTGAACTCTGGTCTATTTATTGTGATTCACTCATGCTGTGCAGCATTTTTTAGACAAAGAAACTTGCTAAACATAACAAAAATTTGTACACCACCTCCATGTAGGCAAAATCTACGTAGACATGAGTAGAAATCACAAATAAGGGAAATGAGAGTCTCTTCCTGGGCTAATTTTGTACTATTTTATCCCCTGTTGGACTGAGTCAATCAGAATTAGTGTGAAAGGTGCTGGAAGGAGTTGAGGTGGAGTAGTATGGGGGACAAACCACTTCCAATGAGAAAGAAGCAAACTATAATGTGTCAGAGGTTGATCTGTGGGGAAGTAGGAACTACATTTGCATAATTTGGCAAGATGACTAGGGGAAAGGGCAAGAAATGGAAAAACTATACCCAAGTGATTAGGAAGTCAGGGAAAAACTGAAGAACTACCCCAGAAGGACTAGGGTAAAGAGAAAGTCAACTTTGTACTGATTAGAAATGTTTTAGGACATAGTCTTCCCTAGGGGTACAGTAGGTCACTGCTTTCTTGATTTGGCTAAGTTTGGAAAGAGAAAGAAATGTGTCATATAAATCTTGGATGCAATGGAGTAAAGGGAACAGGAAAACATCTTTAACCTCATAAGATTTTCCTAGATGAGGACTTTATTCTTTAGTTCAATGGTTATCCTCTGAATTAGAATGATAAAGAATTAGGAAATGTCTCCAAGGAATACTAAGGATATTCTCAAAGTAGTAACTTAAAAGACATAACCTAAACAACTCTTGAAATATGCAGAACTCTGAAATCTTCTATTTGGGTACCCCTTGTCCCAAGGAGAGCTAAAACCCTGTCTGTTTTATTAAATCACCTCTGTGGGTTGCTACAACCAAAATTCTTCTTTGTCTGATGACCAATGCCTGGGTGATGCCTCTCCAGATTTAGAGAGTCTGGTCCTTACCAGCCTGACACGCTTTCCATCTGCACTCTGGTCCCATTTTGGAAACCCTTCTAGCTTGGTCATACCTACCAAAACTTGTGTTTTTCAGATATAGTTTTCTAGAACACAAGCCATGCCTACATCTTAATTTGTCTATGCCATCAGGGTAAGACTTCAGCAGAGAAATTCTTTAATGGGAACTTGAGACCAATTTTTAGTAGTAATACTTAAAAATAATACAGGCTGCAATGTACAAGCTCACAAGTTCCCTCCTGCACCTAATTTCTACCTTTTGGACAAAGTATACTAGCTGTTGTAATGTACAAAAATATAACAGAAGGTAAAGGGATATCTTCAGAAATTTCATAATCAAAAAAATTACTTTCCTAATACTTTGATTCTGCAAAGGATTTGTAATCTGATCCACGCGGGTGATCCTCTTAACAATGTAAATCACAACCCACAGTGCCTATTAATCCTATATGACTATTGTCACATCAGGCCTTCCTCATGTTCTCTTGACATTGTGAAGGTATCAATGGAGTATACAATCTGTCCCTCAGTTATTATTCACTCTTGCTATGCATCCAGCCCATTATGGTCCTCAAACATAACAAATGGTTGATCTACTCATGGGCCATCAAGAATTGACTAATATTTTCATTGCAAAAAATTGTGATTGTTCTACTAGACTGGCAGAAACTTTTATTTATGTTCTTTACCACATGTGTGTATCAAACTTCCCTGTTGATACTCTTTTATACAAATAATTCATACCCTTATGAAACCTTCCCCTTGTGTGCAATGGGCTATGCTAGACTGAGGGGGAACTACAACATTTAATAATATCTTCCTCTGTTCTCAAGGAGACGTAGTCAATGCAAATTGTTCTATGCTCAGAGACACCATGGCTTACTGGATGGATCTATTGTACTTTGAGTCTGAAAGAACATGGCTCAGATCCTACTTCAAATATTTACTAGGTGCATGACCATGGGCAAGATGCAACTTCTCTGAGGCTCAGTTTGCAATTTGTAAATAAGGATAAATATTATATCAGGTACCTGATAACAGGTAACATTTATATAGGTAGTAGAAACTAGTTGGCTCTCAGATAGAGAGCTCTGTGCCTAGGAGTCAGGAAAACCCGAGTGCTAATCCTTCCTTGAATATTCATTAGCTGTGTGAGACTGGGTAAGTCTCTCAGCCTCTGTTTTTCTGTTTCCTAACTGAAAAATGGGGATATTATTAGTACCTAGCTTCCAGGATTCTTTTGAAGATGAAATGAGTTTATAAATGTATATGTAAAATACATATGTGTATGTGTATATGTATATGTACATACATTTAAAATTTGACACTCAAAACAACCCTGGAAGGTAGGTACTATTATTATCCATATGTATGTTTATATGTGTGTATATGTATATAGATGTGAGTATGTATCTATATATAGAAAAAATCTATCTACCTATCTATGAATCTCTATAGAGAGAGATATGTACATATAAAAAGATCTCTCTATATATGTATATATAGAAATACATATAAATATCTTATATATGTACATATATATATATATACACACACATATAATACTTTGCAAACCTTAAAGCATTGTATCAATGATAGCTATTATTTCTACACAGATTTTCAAAGCGTTTTCCATGTATCATTTCATTTGACTCTTACAACAACCCTGGGAGGTAGGTCCAGTGACACAAAGCTAAGCAGTATCTAAGGTGAGACTTGAACACAGAGCTTGACTCCAGGCCCAACACTCTATCCAATGCACCACCTCCCTCTGCCCCAGGGTTATTGTGATACTCAAATGAGAGAATGTAAGCCAATGCCTTGCCAGCTCTAAGCACAGTAGAAGAGCATGCTTTTATTGTGTGTAATATCATGTTATCAGAATGTGGTTTCACCCTGTGCTTGTCAGCATAAGTGTTCTAATTTGGATAAAACATTCCCATTCTCTTTCTTGAGTGTTCTCTGGAGGCTCATAGAGATGTTCTGCCAGGATTTCCTCTGAGTTTATTTCTCAACCTCAGTAGGAATGCCTGATGTTATACAAAAAGTGCTCTTGGGTATAGCATTCCCCTGGCTGCAGATGGCCAGTCTGATTTGGCTCAGCAGTCTGTTTTACTAGCAATAAGCACATTCCTGAAAATCAGTTATCACCCACAGTAAGATACTGTCTTGTTATTAAACACTTATCAGAACAAAAGACTTGCCATCTGGAATGGTTAGGATTTACCTCTAAGGAAGTATGAAACAAGAAGCCCCTGTCCACCAGGAGCCACAAGCTGGTTGAAAAGACAGGACATAAAATCATTGAATGGTACGACAAGGTAACATCTGATTAGGTACCAAGATGAATGAACCAGGTATTGAGCTACAGTAGTTTGGCAGTAGAGGAGATTTGTTGGAACAATACAGGGGCTTTGCTAGATGAGGCCTTTGGAAGTAAGCAAATCTTGATCTGAGCCCTGAATGATGAGATGGAAAGGCAGAAAGGAGAGGCAGGGCATGCAGTATTCCAGATTGTGGGAACTAACATGAGTGGGGGCCTTTTATTGCAACTATGATCATGTGCTGGGGAGGAAGGAGACATCTGACTAGAGGAGGGAGTTTGTATTGAGAGTAGTAAAAGTAAGATTGGATAGACTAGATAGGACCAGATTACAAAGAGCTTTGGAAGTCAGGAAGATAAAAGGATTTAGAACTTGATGTGCTATGGGTCCCCAAATGCCTGTTTCTGAGCCAAAGAGTGATATGAAAATTGGTGTTTAACAAAGTTAAGCCTGAAAGTGGCAGATGGGGTCATTTGTAGGGAGGAGAGACTCAAGTCAAGGAATTTAGCAAGGAGGCTGTTCTTATATGCTATGATTCAGGTGTGAGGTGGCAATGATTTGGACTGGAGGAATGCTTCTATTGGAATGGAGAAAAAGGAAGAAAGAAAAACAGCAATATCTCAGACTTAAAGTTCAGTCACAGACAACATATTGTGGTAGGAAGTTCAAATCCTAACTCTAAGCTTGTCTTAGAAATTTGTCTCTTAAAGAGATCTGAGGGTAGAAGATCCATTCACAGGGTTCTGTGACTTCTTATTTATGTGACTTTGGATAAGTCATTTTACTTGTATGGGCCTCAGTTACTTTTGCCTTCATTTGTAAAATTTGGATTAAATGATCTCTGAGTTTCTTTACAAGTTTAAATATGTGATCCTAATAAAGCATTCAATTCAGCAAACATTTATTAAATGTCTATGATATTTAAAATGCAGAAAACCTTTAGATGGAGACGTTGGGGGAAAGACTATTAGAAATCTGAGGTGTGTTTCTGTCGTAGGGCCACAGACTCTGAACTGCATATGTAATGTTATTTATTTAGTTGTTCATTTCTGAGCCTGGTTCTTATTGACTTCATTTGAATGTTTGGCTTCTCTTTCATGGCCTCAGTGAAGGAAATTTAATTCAACAAACATAAGTTAAATGTCTGCCATTTGCATAACATAGTATGTAATAAAAAGGAAATCAGACGCAGTGTTTGCTTTCATGGAGCTTACAGGCAGTAATAGGGATTTATTAAGTACCTGCTATATGTCAGGCACCTTGCTAAGTGCTGGGGACACAAAGAAAGACAAAGGATAGTCTTTACACTCAAGGAGCTCATGGTCTTATGGGGAATTATCACAATTAGTTGCCACAGAAAAAGTGATAGGATAGGTTCAAACTAAAGTGCTACTTGTGGTCTTGGAGGAAAGCCAATCACTGCTGAGTGAGACAATCAGGGAAGACTTTAGGGAGAAAATATGAATTGGACCTTAAATGATAAGTAAGATTTTAACAGCCTTCTACCTGATTTAATTAAATTCAACCTTTATTCAGCACTTATATACAAAGCTCCATGCTGGCATTGGGAAAGGTTGTTATTGTTCAGTCATGTCCAACTCTTTATGATCCCTTTTGGGATATTCCTAGGAGATACTGGGAAGGTTTGTCATTTCCTTTTCAGATCATTTTACAAATGATGAACCAAGATAAACAGGGTCACACAGCTAAAAAGTGTCAGAGGCCAGATTTGAACTCAGGAAAGTGAGTCTTTCTGACTTACACCGGGCACTCTCTCCACTGTGCCACCTAGCTGCCTATGGATACAAAAATAAAAATGAAACAGTAATGGTCTGCCCTCAAAGAGCTTATATTCAATTTTTTCTCTTTTATAAGTCATAGCCATACCTACATAAGCTTATTCATAATTTTCTAATAGAAAGGATGAGAAAATCCAACTATAATTATTGGACCAGCAGGCCCATTAGAGGGTTCTGTAGTTTAGGTCATGAGCATTATGATAATCCTAAGGAATCACTGAAAAACTGCAGGGATGTACATTCCATTCAGAGACCAAAGATTTGCATCAAAGAAGGGAATGAACACCCAGATTGAAAATATGGTCCCCTCCTGCTTGTTCTAGTTACTCTATTCCTCCCTGGGTAGAACTGTGCTGGAGAAGGGTAGCAAAAAGAAGGAGGATTAGTTTTTATTTGGAGTCAGGACATGGACAGATATTTCAAGTTGGAAGGAACTGGAGAGGTCATCTAGTTCTCATTGAGGAGAAGAAGAAACAGAGGGCCCAGAAAAAGAATGGCTCTTGCCTAAGATGATGTAAGTAAGAAGAAAGCAGGGCCAAGATTCACACCTAGCTCCTCTTACTTTAAATCCCCATTCTTTCCTTTGGGAAAGAATTTTACTTTAAATTATTTTAAATTTTAAAGGTTTAAAGTTTAAAGTACCTTTAAATTTTACTTTAAAATTACTTTAAATCCCCATCCTTTCCTTCCATGTGGACAATTGCTGCCTGCTCAGGTCCTTATTTTGCATCTTCCCAAACACCAGTCACAGGTAGGAGTCTCTTTTTAGCCTCAGGACCCATACATACTCTCCTCGAATTATCCCCCAGGTGTCCCTTTTTTGGATTTTTCCTGCAGAGCTCAGCTACCATTCCTAACCTCCTTGAAGCAAAGAGAGCTTTTCCAAAGTTTCCACTTTCCTTTTCCTATTTAGCAAAATATACATAGCTAGAAGAATTAGATCTAAAACTTTTCTTTCTTATATTTCCTTCCTATAGAGTTTAAATTGCTTTGTAAACAATACTTTTTGTATTGTAAACAATATTGTATTGTATTGTAAACAATAATTATAAAACAATGCCTCTAGTATCAAAAGACCCTCATTTGGAAGCAAGGAGAAGCAACCAGATCCAGGTTCTGTCACTGTTTATTTGGGCCTTAGTATCCTCATCTTTAAAATGGCCAGATTAGTGAGGCAGCTAGGTGGCACAGGGGATAGGGCCCTGGAGTCAGGAGGACCTGAGTTTCGATCCCACCTCAGACACTTACTAGCTGTATGACCCTGGGCAAGTGATTTAACCCCAACTGTCTCAAAAAAAAAAAATGTATCCAGGTTGGACTAGATAATCTTGAAAGTCCCTTCCAATTTGAATATTCTATTATGGATGAAAATCCTGATAGTTTACACACCCATTCTTGTGTACAGCACAGTACTATATGAGAACCATTCTTTTGTTAATCCATGGGAACCAGTTCAGTTTCACCAAATGTTAGGTAATCATCTCCTGTGGGGAAGATGAAAGATTTCATAGTATAATTAGATCGATCACCAGCTTTGGAGTGGGTAAAAATTGTGCTCAAGTCCTTTCTCTGTCATTTATTAGCTCGATGACTAAGGGACACATGTTCAGTGTTTCAGGATGCTTTCTAAAATCATCAGTTAGGGACAGATTGCCAGGGTGCATCAACTGAGTGAGTCTTCCATGAGGCATCCCTCCAGCTGATGAAATCATAAAGATCTACAAGATTTTGTGCTAAATTTTCGGAATGCAAAGATGAAAAACAACATGGTCTCTTAATCTCAAGTGACTTATAACAGGGGCAAGACAGGGAAGGAGGAAGAGAGAGAAGAAGGGAAGGAAAGAAGGAAGGAAGGAAGGAAGGAAGGGAGGGAGGGAGGGAGGGAGTAAGGGAGAAAGGGAGAGACAGAACAAGGAATTTATTAAGCATTTACAACGTGCCAGGCACAGTACCTGGGTACCTTCCTTCCCTCTCCCTCTCTCCATAAATTTTAGGAACCTTCAATGGGAAGAAAGATTCTTAGTCTGAAGTCCAGAATACAAACAAAAAGAAAGAATCCCTGTCCTCAAAGACCTTACGTTCTAATAGGGGAAGATAATACATTAAAGGAGGCTGAAGCGGGGAGGGTGAATAGGAAAGGAAAAAAGGTGTCCAGGTAGAAGTCCAGAATGTCAGACTGGGCCAGGAGGAGGATGAATAGGCCGATTTGGGCCTTTCCACAAAATGGTTGGTGAGAAGCAGAGTGGAATAGTCCAGGGTAAACAGGATATAGGGGTGATGGGCTGTTGCAAGGGTTAGGAGCACACAGCACTTAGAGATGTTATGGGATTAGCCAGAGGGAGAGAAGGCATGGCTTTTGAAGTCCAGGAAGTCAGGGACAGGCCAAGAGGAGAATGAAGGGTCATAGCTCTGGAAGTGTTGTCTTCAGGCCCCAGAGTGTATTGTCTCCTGCTGTGAGGATACCTGAAGGTAGGGACTGTCTCTCTTTTATGTTTGTAGCACCAGTACTTTACTCAGAGCTTGGCACATAGTAGATGCTCAATAACCACTTTTCACTCATTCAAATAATACTGTGAGTATACAATATACATATATATATTTATATATAATACTGTGAATGTACATATAATTCTCACAAAGTGTCATTTATTTTCCATTTCCAGTGTCCCTAGAATATCAAGTATAAGAAGACTCCTACTCTAATTCTTCTCACTAATTTATGATTAGAACAATAAAATTTACAAATGCTAACATTTCCATTTCGATTTGTAATGCCCATGGACTGAAAATTGAATATGAATTTAAATGGCAATGATCAGCTCTGGGAGCATTTTTTTTTTTGTTATTCTTGACCTATTACATACATTCTCTGGAAACACTCTCTTCTCAGTGATTTCTCTCTAAATAGCCTTTTCCTCATTAGATATGGCAGCAGAATTTCAGTCTCATTATCCAGCAATTGGGCATACTTCCTTTTTTCCATTTTATAACTGTCAGAAAAGTACCTTCATTTCCTCCAAAAGAAGTAAACACAGGCAAAGGTCAGAATGAAACAATCCTCTGGAGCTACAAGAAGTAGAGCAAAGTACAATGCCAAATTGACTAAATAAGAATGAGTCATCTGTCCAAGCTAGGATAAGGACATAGGCATGTTGATACCATATATGCAGACATTGTAGCCAGGTCCCCAAAGAATTATGGACTCATCAATCACAGTCACTCATTTATTGGGGTTCATCTTCAACAAACACTAATTATGTGTTTGTAAATGTTTAAGGCAATGTGTTAGATGCTCAAGTAGATACAAAATAAATAAGATGTAGGTCTTAGCCCCAAGTTGTTTTCAGTATAGTGTGATATACAAACAGGCTTCATGTGTTTGGGGGTAACTCCTTTCTGAATTCTGTACTCTTATTTTTTTTTGCTTTTTGGAGGGGCAATTGGGGTTAAGTGACTTGCCCAAGGTCCCACGGCTAGTAAATGTTAAGTGTCTGAGGCCATATTTGAACTCAGGTCCTCCTGATTCTAGGGTGGGTGCTCTATTCACTGTGCCACCTAGCCACCCTTCTGTACGCTTTTCATTGAAGGCCAGTTTCTTAGTACAATGCAGTTCAGTGCAATGTTCTCCTGTCAGAAGGAAAGGTTTTCTTTCTGTAATATCAAAGGCTGAACAGAAAGGACATTGAGGTCGTTTACATGGGAAAACAATCTGTCAAATGCATGTAAACACTTTAAAATAGGTACATTAAAATAGTTACCATGTAAGCTTGAATTTTTGATAGGAAAAGATTAAATACTTAAAAAAAGACATTCCTTAGAACTGCATGTCTTGAGATTCTAGAAGGCCTGTGAGCAGCATTAGTATCCTTAGCATGACGATCACATATAGCAAGTGAAGCGTTTGTCTCAGGAGTAGAGAAGCATGCCAGGGGAAGATCTGGAGAATTTGGAGGGTCAGGAGAAGCAGTTCCCTGAAGGAAGAGGAAGTTTCAGGGAGTGTGATATGTTATAATAGAGAGAAGTACTAGCTATGGATCAAAATAAAAGGAACAGAACCTGGGAGCCCAGGACAGCCTGGAGCAACCTGTCTAATTCAGATGTAGCTGTGAACCTCGTAAGAACTCCACAGAGAAATACAGGACTTCCAGGCTCCACAGTTACAAGGTTTATCCTTTGATACATTTGTTGCCTACACATGTCTTGCTACTATTGTAATACAAGTTTGAGCCCACTCTCCCCATGGGCACAGTGTATAGCAATCTATAAAATCCTGAATTATGGAGGGAGGGAGTTTTTATTATGTCTTTGAAAAGTCAAAAGGCTTTGATAAGCACTAATTGAATCTACTAGCTAATTGTTGATGGAAGCACATTTGTGGGGCTTGGGCACTAGGACTACAGCCCCACAGAGACACCCAGATATTCTGAGATTGCAGTCATCTTTCTTGGCACCTAATCTCCAAGCTGGTAAGTGTAAGTTAGATGAGAAATTTGGGGGGGGGGCAGAGGAGGAGATAGGTGTAACATGAATATATACAAAATATAAGCAAGGTAATTTAGGGAGGCAAGGCACTGATGGGTGGGGGTGGGGATCAGGAATGGCTTTGTGAAGGAAGGTGGTACTTGACCTGCTTCAGTCTTCCTCACCAGAAGCTCTTTACATCCATAAAACTTCAGATCCAGTCAAAGAAAAACACCTACTGAAACACTTAGCTTATACTTGTCTTAATTTAATTTTAAAATAATTTATTATAAACCCAATAAATACAAAATAAAATTCAAATAACATAAAAAATAAATCACACATAAAACTTTAAATTTCAAACTATTTGTAGTTTGTTAACAAAAATGAACATGGCAAGAGAACCTAATAAAATAAGCAAATACCATATTTGCTTCTGTCCCTTTCAATCGCTTTTTTCTGTATTTATTATTATATTTTGTTGCTGTTTGATGTTTTTATCCTTGTTGGTTTTGATTCTTCTTTCTTTACTCTGCATCATTTCATTGAAATTTTTTCATATTTCTTTTTAGTCTTCATATTTATTTAGAACATGTAGCTTTCTACAAGATTGTACATATATTTAGAAATGTAATGAGCTTTTTCAGGTAGTAATGATTGCCAATATATGTGAGTCCTTTATATAGATGTTAATTTTCATTTCTTTTTCAAAATTGATTACAGCCTAACATATTCATTATATTCTTAACAATCATAAAAGGACACATTTTACTATAGGCTTAAAAGGCTCCTATTTATATTAATTCAGTAAGTGTTACTGGTCTTTGGGGAGAATCCCAACCAAGTTGTTTTTTCACTCATAAACATGCATTGAATAAGTTGTCCTTTAGATATAAAGAAAATGCTATTTACCTAACAAAATGTTGATTGACTATTTTTTGCCCTATTAGCAGTGGATTTGCTCTGAGTCAAGAGTCATAACTATGGCAGGGCAAAAAGGGCTTTGCTTCAGGGCACCAAAATTTAGGGGGAAAAGTGTAACACATTTCTAAAGAAACCAACTCCTCTTTCAACTCAACTGATTTTTTTCTTCCTTACTACTGTCATCTGTACATCGTGAGTTATAAAGTTGATGTGAGGGCAAAATCGATGCTCCTTGCTCTGGGAGCATATGAAACGTTCTGCTCTGGGTGCCAAGCTTGCTGGTTGTGATCTTCTCTTAACTCTTTCACTTGATTCTTTCCTCTTATCTACTGAACACATCTGCAGAATGGCCAAGGTGTCTTGTTTGAGTTGACCATGAAATAGTGCAAAATCAATCTGTGACAAAGTGATTGAACCAGGAATCTCACTCCTGGTGGTACGAAGAATCTGAGCTAACTTGCCATGGGCTTGTCCCCCAACAGGAGACAAAATGGTACAGTGACCAGAGACAAAAAACCTGTGCTTGAATACTGCTTTGTTACTTGCTACCTCTGCAATCTTTAGCAAGCCATTAGCCAACCTGGGCCTCAATTTCCTCCATTCTAAAATGAGGGAGAGAGACTAGATGGCCACTGAGGCTCCTTCTGGTCTAATTTTAATATCCTAAAAATTCCCTTCCTTGTAAAATTAGGTCTTTAATAATAAACTGACATTTATAACACACTTAAAGGCATGCAAAATACTTCAAGTACATTATCTCATTGTGGTCATATGATAGCCTTATAACAAAGGAACTAAGATATGATTATCCCCATTTTACTGGTAAGGACACTGTGGCTTAGAGAAGTTTAGCTACTTTTTCATGATCACAAAGCTACTGCCAAGTATCAGACATAGGACATTAACCCAAGTCTTTTGGACTACATTTCACTGACCAATACTAAAGGATGATCTTCTAGGGGGGAAATTATGACTTGGGCAGGTCAGGGTCTGATGAGTGGTTTATCAAATAAATTGAACTGTCTATGGATAAGGGCATGTTAGAGACACCAGCATACTTTTAAGTGGTCTGTAAAAATTGCCAAATTACTTAAGGCTTATTTCCTTCCTCATTTGAGGGGCAACTATATCAGGAAAGTTGAAATATTACTCATTATTTTAATTAAAATCCTAAAAACAGAAACATGTAGGTTGCATAGTGGATAAAGCACTAGACCTAGAGTTAGGAAAGACCCAAGTTCAAATCTTGCTGTATATACTAGCTGGGTGACCCTGGACAAGTCACTTGACTTCTATTTGCCTCATTTTTCTCAATGTAAAAATGGTCATATTAGTAGTACCTACCTCCCAAGATTGTTGTGAGGATAAAATAACATAATATTTGAAAAGCATTTAGCACAGTGACTAGCACATAGTAGGTGCTATATAAATGCTGAGTTAATGGATGTAGTGTAGTGGATAGAGGGCCAGACCTGGAGGCAGAAAAATTCATCTTAGTTCAAATCTGACCTCAGATACCCACTAGCTGTGTGACGCTGGGCAAGTCACTTAACCTTGTTTGCCTCAGTTTTCTCATCTGTAAAATGAGCTGGAGAAGGAAATGGCAAACCACTCCGGTATCTTTGCCAAGAATACCCCAAATGGGGTCACAAAGAGTTGAACGACAAATATAAATGTGAGCTATCATCATCATTAATATTACTAGATGAACAACAGTGGAATATTATGCCATTCTTCCTTCCCCACAAATAATACTTAGAGTCAAAGCATTTTAAAAGCAATTTAATTTATATTTATTTAGTTGTTTCTGTAATAATCTGTAAAATGGGCACAATAATAGCACCTACCTCCCAAGGTTGTTGTGAAGGTAAAATAACATCTAGTCCCAAAGAGCTTTCCCAGCTGCTTTAGGACAAGCTTCAGGACTCATTCACATTGTTCTTCAAATTGAATAGAAATACCCTGATAATTACTCTTTTTAAAAATTACTCCAAAGAACTGTGGTAAAGTTCACATCAGCTGTGGGTCCTATTGTACACTCAGATAAATATACATTCATGGAAATATTGCAAGGAAATTCCATTAGTGGGGCCTGATTCTTCCTCAACAAAGACTTTAAAATACTCTGTCTTCTGCATATTTTCTAATGATTTGAACCTCCTCCCTCCCCCTTTTATTGACTGTAGAGCCAATGACCACGTTCCAAAAAGGGAAACAAAGTTGAAGAATCTGTAACACACACACACACACACACACACACACACACACACACACACACACACACAGAAAAAAAAAGGGGGAGGAAGCTGGTCCTAAAGGAAATGCCCAGACATCATTTCCAATTGGTTATTTACAAATATCACATGTTCTAGACATCTTTAAAAGGAAGTTATCTGGGCTCAAGAGTGTTCCATTGTTTTCCTGAAAACTGCTGTTTTCTTTCTCTGCTTGAGGTCGAAATCTCTGGAGTCCCACAAAATGTGTGAGGAGTTTGTAGGAACCTGGAAGCTTATTTCCAGTGAAAACTTTGATGAATACATGAAAGAAGTGGGTAAGGAAAGCCTTACATCTGCCTAGATAAGGAATGACTTTTTCTCTTTTTAATGGGATTTATAATTGTGTTGTTCACACTGAAAGGAGGGCCAGCTAATTAAATACTCATTCCTCTTCAGAGGATATGTTTGTACTGATTGTCTTTTGCATCTGTTTTTTAATGTTTTCTTTAAAAAGGTTTTCAGTTAGAAAAGTAAACTTTGTGTGTGAAAGGGTCTAACAGAATTATTTTTTTAATAGCTAACAGAAATTATCTTCCTGATTTGTTATCCCTAATCCATTTGTTCATTAGGCTCATTGCGTATGGCCTCCCTGCCATGTAAACAAAGAAATATATTTGCAATATAGCATGAAGTTGTATAGCAGTTTGCATTTGAAAAGTAAATACTGAATTTTCCATCTTAATTTATGCCATGTTCTACTCTTGCTTTCTTTTCAATAATTAGGCTTTTCCCTAGCAGCTAATGATTATTTAGAGAGCTATAGGAATGGTCACCAAGGTTGCATGCATATTGATTGTTTTGCTATCAAGCTTATTCTGACAATGGCTGTTTTATGGCAGAGGATGTCTCACTCATCACATTAGCCTTCTTGGAAGGACCTAGAAATGTTCTTTGACGCTGACCCTGAAGTCAGGAACACCTGAGTTCAAATTTGACCTCAGGCACTTACTACTTGTGTGACTCTGGGCAAGTCACTTACCCCCAATTGCCCCAAATTAAAATTTTAAAAAGACAGAAAGAAATGTTTTTGACTTGATAAGATATTTGTGGATGCTAAAGCCAGGCTCCCCATTTAAAGTCTGAGCCCAGCATTAGAACTTTAACAACTTAAACCCATCTGACATTATACGCTGAAAGTATTAAAGAATTCAACTGAAGGTTTTAGTTACTTTTTTGTATTATTGTACTTATTTCATTAATTAAATACAAAAGGGATTTTTTTTTAAACAGAGAGAAGGTGTATTGTTAATAGATATAGTAAGAGTGCATCCTCTCCACCATAATTTTGGGTCAGAAAGAGGGCCATTAAGTACCCTGGCAGTCCTTGTGGATTATGAGGGTCCACAAAAGGAAGTTCCTTTTCTCTGAAGCATGTACTCAGTGAGACTTTCCTGGAAGTTGGGAGAGGGGCTATGCAATGTTTTACTTGGGAATCAACATTTAAATATATGTCACTTTGCACACTGCTGCCTGGCACATAATTAGCACTGAATAAATGTTGATTGTCACTTATTTGAAAGTTGAAAATTCTATGTCTTCTCAAAAGCCCCAAACTTCAGAAGAGGTAGAGCACCTTTTCTGGTTTTCTGAAATAGCTAGATGCTGCTTTATAAAAAAAAGAGGGAGAAGAGTAATTTAATCTTATAGTGATTCACATGCAATACCATGATCTCACTTGTTAATTTTTCTTTTCAGGTAGATTGTGTGAGGGACTGGGGTCCTCATGAACTCATGAAATTCCTAATTCCAAGCCCAGCCCACTATCTGCTTTTACCTAGCTGCCCTTAAATTTTGTTGTTCAGCCATTTTTGACTCTTTGTGATACCATTTGGGGTTTTCTTAGAAAAGATACTTAAATGGTTGGCTATCTCCTTCTCTAACTCATTTTACAGATGAGGAAACTGAAGCAAACAGGGTTAAGACTTATGCAGGATCAGGCAGCTAGTGTCTGAAGTCAGATTTGAACTCTGGTCTTCCTTTATTCCAGGTGCCACCTAGCTGCCCCCCAGTTTCGGAGGGGGGGTGTGGGCTGGAATTGTTATTTCACTGGCATAAGAAATACCAATGAAACTTTCTCTCCCAATGCAGATTGGTACCTGCTTTACAATTTATAATCTCACAGATTTGCACTCCTGGGGGGGAGAGTGGTTGAGTGCTTTGCCCAAGGCCACGTATAATCAGAAACAAAGTGCAAGCCCAGGACATCCTGACTCCTGTCTCTCCACTAGGCTAGGTTACTTCTTTAATCCTTAAGCAGTGATAATGAATGGCTTGGAGCAGACCCTGAGAAACAGCTGAGGAGAAAATGAGACTTACCCAAGGTCACTCAAGGAGGCAAATTAAAAGTCAAACCTCAGATTTCCTCATTCTATAGAAGAGTATCTTCTTACCAGGCTGTTGAATTCATTATGTATCAGTAATGTTTCTATATTTTGCCAGAGCCCCATATACCTACCTCTTCATTAGCTAGCTTGTTTCAGCCAAACTGGGCACAAAATGAGGGCTGCCCCCACTAGTGTGTTGCCCTCCTTGCCATTATTTCACTTATTCCCATCTTTGATGCTTCTTGTGATGATGTCTAAGAGAGTAAAACATATAAAGTTTAGAGTCTGAGATTGTGAAAACAATAGCAACACATGCATAAAAACATAAAACTTGACTGCTAGGAGAGACAAAAGCTTATCTAGGCCAACTCTTTCATTTTGTAGATGAGAAAGCTGAGACCCAGAGAATTTGAATATGTTCAAGGTCACACATTTAGCAAGCCTAGACTCTCCTGGCTCGACTCCCACGTCTGTGTTTTCTCTTTTTGTGAGACTACTAAGCTTCCCAATCACTTCATATACTTTGTGCCTATGTAAAGTGCTTTGCAAAGTGTTAAGTAAATGGTAGCTATTATCATTAGTATGGGGCGGGGGGGTATATAAGCAGTAGGATTGCTGCAATCTAGTTGGCTAATGAGGAATTCTTGAGAAACTTGACACATAGCAGATGCTTAACAAATACTTGCTGAAATAACTTGAATTGAAGCCATTTATAACCCCAAAAGGGGCATTTCTCAGAAAAATCCATTCCCTACCCTCTTTTTAATAGCCTCTCACCTCCAACACAGATGTCACCATCCTAGGCTAGAATTAGGAATCTAAAGTAATTATTTGGAGCTTTTATGGTTACACTGTCAAACTTTTTATCTTAGTTTAATCTCCCTGATAGGCATAATAATATACTGTCTCCTATGGTGAGTCAGTGTGGCAGAATGGCTGGAGGGCTGGCCGCAGAGTTTGGAACACCTGGATTCAAATCCTGTCTCTGATACAAACTGGCTGGGTGACCTCAGGCAAGTTCTATAAGCTCTCAGGGCTCTAGACCTGGTGCTCTAGGTATCAAAAAGGTTCCTGAGTGCAGCTGAACCAGATTACAGTGGAATTGGGAAATACTTAACAAAATAAATAAGAACGCAATGGAATATGAATAATGTTAATATATAGTTTTCTAAGCCCCCCCCCCCTCCAAAGGAAGGTAAATTTTGATGATGGAACCTCCAAGTTAACTTGGGGTTTACTATCTAGACTTCTTTTTTGAAGATCAAACCTTAAACCCATTTGACTCTGGAGCTCATGGGTTGGACAATAGGTGCCTGCCCAAGCACCACTTAATGACTATTTTGGAGCCCCAGTGTGAAAGTGTATGTAAATAGTGAAAAGTAAATAGCATAGAGTGAATGTAAATAGTAACTGTTTCTCTTAAGCATCTTCCCCTCCCAGTTTGATTTCTTTGCTCTTTTCTTTTTTTTTACCTTTTCTCTTTTCTTCTTCTTTTTCCTTTTTAAAATTAAAAAAAGATTTTTTTATTAAAGGAGCCATTCCTTGACTCACTCCTTAAAGAGACCTATTCACTGAATGGGCATTACCTCACTCAAAGTGAGAACCTGAAAAGGCCTCAGCCTAAAAGGGTCAAGGTCTCCCATTGCATCCTGGGTCATCTCCAGTGATCCTGATGAATATCTGGCCACTGGACCCAGATGACTCATGAGGAGAAAGCAAAGCTGGTGACCTTGCACAGCCCTCCCTCACTCAGATCAAAGTCAACTGCAGGTTATGTCATCATCTCCCTGATGTCATGGTCCTCTTCAAGAATGAAGGACAAATACACAACTGTTCTAGACAACTTTGTTAGATATAAGTTGAATTAAAAGTGTCACATTGTATTAGAAAGGGGGATTTATAACAATGTCTCCCCCTCCTCCACCCTAATTCCCTATACTGGTGCAATCATGGGTCTAGCCTCTATCATTATCTTTTCCCCCTGTAGCTGATCTGTTCTCTTCTCCCCAAGGATCTCAGTCCTTTCTTAAATCGACTTGAAACCTCCATAGCAAATGCTCTGATGGTGTTTTGTTGGGTTCTGGATCAATGTGATTCCATTGGTGTGGGAACTCCTGGTGTGGAAACTCCCTTCACTAACGTACAGATATAAATTGACTGCATCAATTGTGCTGTAATTTGTAGTTTTAGAAGGATGCCTGAGCACACTGAAAGGATAAGTAACCTATGGTCATAAAATAGGTTTTGCTGTCCCAAAGCTGGCCCTCTATCCACTAAGCTAGACTACCTTACTATATAATAATAAGAAGAAAATATCAGGTCTTTGGGGAACTTAAGCCAAGACAGAAAGTCTGACAGAATAACTTGGGAAAGAGCATATAAATATGAGACTTGAGTAGTGAGATGATAACCAACAGAAAGAGTTAATCAAGAAAGAGTGATCAACTTGTAATCCTGCTTCCTTTACTGTAAGTAGAGGGTTTTTTTTTTTTAAGATTAAGCATGTCATAGGGATTCTTATAGGGTTCATGGACTGGTCTTTTTAAATTTAATAATTGCATTTCAATATAATAGGTTCCCTTTGTAACCTGGTATGTATTTTACTTTATTCATTAAAAATACTAGGGGTAAATGGGGGCCATGAAACAAATCAAGGTAAGAGCTCTTGGCCAAGGACACACTACTAGTAAGAAATCAGACTTAAACTCTGAAGTCAGCTATGCTTCTCTCACTAAGGCTCACTCATGATGTAACCAGGTATTAATGAATCAATCTTGTAAGCATGAATTAAATGCCTGCTATGTATTAGGCACTGGATGTTTTCCTGGTTGTTCTGATGTGTTCCCATAATATTAGGAGATAGCTTGCTAAGCTTGTGTCTAATGATGCTGACAGAGCTTTTGCGAGCGCGTGTGTGTGTTTTATTATCTATTACTTACAATACTGATTCTCATATTTGTTCACAATGTGTTCTTGTAAAGAGATATATTAGTGTCTTTATTCCCCATGCTGTAGCCAAGATCTGAGATGGAGGATCTTAGATCCTTTGATCCTTAGATCTACTGGGTCTGTAGCTATCACAACAAATAGGTGATATGCTTTTTCAAGCATTACTTCATTCACCAGATGGTCCCAGTATATTTTTCCTGCAAAAAATAAGTGAGACCTTTTAGGAACTTACTATCATTTTTGTTCTTAGAATCAAAGGAATAATAAAAATAATTTTTAAAAAATCCTTAGAGGTAGGGTGGCTAGGTGGCGCAGTGAGTAGAGTGCTGGCCCTGGAGTCAGAAGGACCTGAGTTCGGATCTGGCCTCAGACACTTAACACACACACAAAAAAACCTAGCTGTGTGACCTTAACCCCAATTTACTTAACCCCAAGTTACTTAACCCCAATTTACTTAATCCCAATTTACTTAACCCCAAGTTACTTAACCCCAATTGCCCTCCAAAAAGCAAAAAAAAAAAAAAAACCATCCTTAGAGGGATGGCTAGGTGGCACAGTGAATAGAGCACTGGCCCTGGAGTCAGGAAGACCTGAGTTCAAATGTGACCTCAGACACTTAACACACTTATTAGCTGTGTGATTTTGGCCAAGTCACTTAACCCCAATTGCCCTCCAAAAAAAAAAAATCCTTAGAAGAAAGCTAACTTGTAGTTGTACTAAAGTTGTTTACTCTTAGCAGAATTGAATATAAAACTGAAAATATTCTCTTCTTTGTGTTTTAGGGGTGGGTTTTGCCACCAGAAAAGTAGCAGGCATGGCTAAACCCAGTATGATCATCAGTGTGCAAGGAGACGTGATCAACATTAAGTCAGAAAGTACTTTTAAAAATACCGAGATTTCCTTCAAATTGGGCCAGGAATTTGATGAAGTCACTGCAGATGACAGAAAAGTCAAGGTGAGGAATATAAATTCTCTTTATGTTAAGGGACATTTCTTTGAGAAATTTTTTTTCATTGGTATCCCTTGTTTTATATCAACTTTATTTCTCAAAATATCCTCCCTTTTCCCTGCCATGAATGCCATCTTTTATAGCAAAGAAAAAGAAAGAAAGAAAGAAAAAAAAACACTCTAGGAAAACTAACCAACACATCAATCAAATATTAAGATCTACTTTTCCATACCCAAAGTCCCTCATGTCCACAATGAAATGAAGGAAATCCGATTCTAAGATCTGTTCTGTAGGACCAAATTTTGTCATGATTTGGTTTCTTTTCGTCTTTGTTCTTTCCATTTACGTGATTGTAGTTACTGTATATGTTTTTTCCTGATTCTGCTTACTTTACTTTGAAGCACTTCATGTCTTCCCATGTTTCTCTACATCTTCATATTCATCATTTCTTTCAGCACAGTAGTATTCTCTTAGTTATGTACCACAGTTTATTTAACCACTCCTCAACAGATGAACATCTGCTTTGTTTCCAATTCTTTACCACAACAAATACTACAAAAACACCTCTGTGATAAATATTTTGGCACATATGGAACCTTCCTTTCTATTTTTCACCTCCCTAGGGTGAGCAGTAGAGCCTCCAGGTCTGTATTAATTTCAATTTTCTTTCCTTAAGGACCAACTTGATATTTTATCATCAGGGCATTAGTATGCTTGCCTTTCCAACTATTTCCATATTTGTCATCTCCCCCCTCCCAGTTTGCTGGGGCTATGGTGAAACCTCAGAATAAATAAACTTATATTTATTTCTCTCATTATTAATGATTCAGAACAATCTGTTATATGGTTGTAAATATTTTATAATTCTTCTTTTGAGAACCATTTATATCCTTTGACATTTATCCATTCATTAATAGCTCCTTGACATACATACATATATATATATATATATATGTATATATATGTTTGTTGGTTTACTGTATATCTTAGATATCAGATTCTTATCAGAGATAGTTGATACAAAGATTTTCCCCCCAGTGAATTGCTCTCCTTATTTCATTTGCATCGCTTTTTTGGGTGCAAAACCTTTTCAATTTCATGTAATTGAAATGATTTTTTTTACCTTGATTTCTTTTTTGGTTAAGAATTTTCCCTTAGGAGACATTTCTACATAGCCCCTGAGAAGTCTCATATACTATAATAATAGAAAAAAATGATTGACCCATTGAAAATGAGCAACATTGAGGAATAAACATTCTTCTGTCCCTCCCAGGAACATGAAGAGTCTCATCATGCTTTTTTTTATGCTTACAGAGTCTTGTAACCTTAAAGGATGGTGCACTGGTTCAGGTGCAGAAATGGAATGGAAAATCAACCACAATAACAAGAAAACTAGTGGATGGTAAAATCGTGGTGGTGAGTTATTTCTCATCATTAACTACAGCAACGTTCTTGTGGTTCTGTGGAAGCAGAATGGTGTGGAGAGTGAGAGAGCCTAGTTTTGATGCTTGCCTCTGCCAGTTACTACCTAAATGACCTTTCATAAATCACTTCATCTCTTTGGGCTTCAATTTCCTCATCTATGAAATGAGGGGATTGCGCTGGATGAACTCTGAAGTCCCTTCTAGCTCTAAATCTATGATCCAAATCACCTCAGGTTCCATTTTCTACATATAAAACATCTAATTGCCAGTTCTCTCCCTGGGTACTTTGGAGAAAGCAAAATGGACTCTTGGGCCCACAATCAATCACACTCTAAACTCAAGAGTATATGCTAAGGCAAGATCTAATTGGATCTGATATTAGTAAAGAAGAAATATACATAGGTTGCTCCCACCCTCTTGCTAAATTGAAAGAGAGAGGAGAAAAGAACTTCCCACTCCTTTACCCAATTTGTTTCACCCAGATGTTTGACCCTCACCTCTTCTTGCTCCCTAGGAATGCACCATGAAAGATGTCACTTCCACTAGACTCTATGAAAAAGTATGAACTGACTTCTCAATGAGCCAAAGCCTCTCAAACTCCACCACGTTTTGTTGTGTGCGTGCTGTTTAAATGAATATATTTTCCCTCACTATGTTGGGAGAAATTCTATTTGCAAAATTCATTTATTTACTCATTTCTGTTTTATTGATTCAATAAACATCTTTAACATTAAAATGCATTTGTGGATACTTTATTCAGTGTGGAATAGCATAAGAATTATGACCTCTCTTGATATTTTAAAATAAATTTTCTCATGGAAAATTTATAGTTGATTAGGGTACTTGTATGGGGGAAGACAATTATGTTATTATTTTAAAATAACTATTTTGCGATCTTTTCTTTTTTTTTTTTTTAAAGCAATTGGGGTTAAGTAACTTGCTCAAGGTTACACGGCTAGTCATTTGATTTATGCGTGGGTGCTTATTTTCTGAGGCCGGATCTGATCTCGAGTCATCCAAACTCCGAGGCCGGCACTCTTACTCACTGCGACACCTAGCCGCCCCTTTAGGGCAATTGGGGTTAAGTAACTTGCCCAAGGTTACACAGCTAGGTTTTTGTCTGTGCGGATTAAGTGTCAGAGGCCGGCTCCGAACTCAGGTCCTTCTGATTCCAGGGCCGACGCTCTATTCACTGCGCCACCTAGCCGCCCCTATTTTTCGATCTTTTCACTGGCCATTAATCCAAAAGAATTATTCTGCCACATTTATATAGAGTAACATTTAATTAATTTGGAATTTATGATAACTCATAGTATATGTGTTTCAGTATTGCTTTGTAACTGAACTGAATGTAGTTCATGTAAATGGAATGGGTGTCTTCCTATTTAATGTAATTTCAGGGGTTTGAACCTTTACTTTTGCCCCCCAGCCCCAAAACATTTTTCCCTCTCCTTTTCCCCTCTATTGGCAGAGGAAGCCCTTCATTATGTTTGAGAACAGGAAAATACAAATACAAAGTTCCCTAGGTAAACAGTAATATATTAAGAATTCACACTGAAGCATAAATCACTTATATTAAAAAAAAAAAAAACCTGTCCTAAGAGATACTGATAGAGGGAAAAGATATGGAGGAAAGAGACATTGGACATCTGAAAGGAGCTTTGAGATTAGATGCTAGTGACAGAGTAAAATCAAGTCAGCAAGCATTTATTAAGCACTTATACAAAAAGAACTGTGAGTACAAAGTTAGGCAAAAGCAGTTCCTGCCCTCAAAAGGAGCTTACAATCCAATGGGGGATATAAAATTCCAACAACCATGTCCTGACCAGATATATACAGGATAAACAGGAATAATGTCAGAGGGAAAGCACTGGCATTAAGGAAAACTAGGAAAGGCTTCTTGCAGATGGTGGAATTTTATCTGAGACTTAGAAGAAGACTGGGAAACCCAAAGGTAGAGACAAGAAACAAAAGAATTTAGGCACAAGGGACAACCAATGAAAATTTACAGTGAGCAGATGACTTGTCTTGTGCTCATCAAGGACACAGGGTCATTAGATCATGAAGTATGTGGAGGGGAGAAGACTGTAAGAGGGGTAAGGTTGGAGGGGGCAGGCTGGAAAGGGGTTTCGAAGTCAAACAGAGGATTTGATATCTGATCTTGCTGGTAATAGGGAGTCACTGAAATTGATTTAATTTGGGATGACATAGCCAGATATGTGTATAAAGAAGATCAGTTTGAGGGTGGACTGGAGTGGGGAGAGACTTGAGGCAGAGAAATCAACCAGAAGGTTAACAGCTGTGAGGTGATAAGGTTTTGCATCAGGGTGGTGGCTACCTGAACAGAGAGAAGGGGAGGTATACAAAAGATATTATTCAGGTAGAATTGACAAGATTTGACAAATGATAGGATATGGGAGATGGTAAGAGAGAGTGAGGGGTCAAGGATGACACTGAAGTTGTGATCCTGGGTGACTGGGAGGACAGAGGTATGCTCAATAGTAGTAGGGAAGTCAGGAAGAAGGGCAAGGTTTTGGAGAAGTGATAATGAATTAAGTTTTGGATTTGTTGAATTTAAAATATCTATGGCAATCCTGTACAAGATGTAATATATGTAAATGGGGACCAGAAGAGAAATTAAAATTGGACAAATAAATCTGAGAGTCATCTGCATAAAGATGATGGCTGAATCCATGGGAGCTGGTGAGAGCATCAGGTGAAATAATATAGAGGGAGAAAAGAAAAGGGCCCAGGTCAGAGCCTTGGTGAGTCACCTACAGTT
Source organism: Gymnobelideus leadbeateri (assembly GCA_011680675.1). NCBI lineage: Eukaryota > Metazoa > Chordata > Mammalia > Diprotodontia > Petauridae > Gymnobelideus > Gymnobelideus leadbeateri. The sequence goes on from WOXC01011597.1 coordinate 27,561, forward strand.
AGTGGGCATGATCTGGATGAAGATCTAGCAAAGAAGACTGATGAGTGGTTAGACAAGTTAGAAGTGAACCAGGAGAGTGGAGTGTCACAAAAACCTAGAAAGAAGGAAGTATCAAGGAAAAGGTGATCAATAATGTCAAAGTCTGCAGAGAGGCTAACAATGAGCATTGAGGAAAAGCCATCAGATTTGGAAATTATGAGATTACTGATAATTTTGGAGAAAGTAATTTTGGTTGAATGATGAAGTCAAAAGCCAGAGTGTTAAGAAGAGTGTGAGAAGCTATTGATTAGAGAAATGCAAATTAATAGGCCCGATAATGTCCTAATTTCTCAAATTTGTAGAGAACTGAGTCAAATTTATAAGAACACAAGTCATTTCCCAACTGATAATTACGGGCACTGGTATCTCCAGGCTACTTCCCCACATTGATGTTCACATATTTCAGGTTAGGTGCATGGGGATATGGCTACCCTAAGGATAAAAGATATTCTGTGGGTTTATATTCTTTTTTTTTTTTTGCTTTTTGGAGGGCAATTGGGGTAAAGTAACTTGCCCAAGGTCACACAGCTAGGTTTTTGTTTGTGTGTGTGTAGCAGCAATCACCCCAATATCCCCAGGGTGACTGCCAACACAGGCTCTTAGATCTGCTTTTCAAAAGGAAAGCAACTCAAAATGGGTTAACTAGCTTACTTTAATCAAACATATATTACCTAGTTCAGGGGGAAAAGGTCAGCACCCCGAACTTCAGAGTTACAGAACTTACATATCAAACAGACAGGCTTCCAAACTGTCCAACCATTATATCAATACCAAATCACAGTTACCAGAGAGGGAAGCATCAAAATCTGGGTTTTCAAAGCCGGGGGGCTCTCAACAACGGCTTCCCAGAGTCTCATCTGGTCAAATCACACAATACTTCTCAAAGTGAACCCCAAAGCAAAGCCTCAAATCAGGGATTATATAGTCTCCTGGCTCAGAGAATGTAACCACCCTCTTGACCCACTGCCCAATCACACAGCATCAAGGTGTGGTCATTCCTGAAAACCAAGCCTCCTACCACAGGCTCCATGTGACAACATTCAGCCTATTAGGGGGCAGAGTATATTTCAAGGAAGGTTCTCAGAGTCACTGAAGTCAATCAAAGTCTCTTAAGCCAATCAAAGGGCCTAGGGGCAGGGAAGATCTTCAAATCTGCATTTCCATTACAGTGTGTTAAGTGTCTGAGGCCAGATCCAAACTCAGGTCCTTCTGACTCCAGGGCTGGCACTCTACTCACTGCGCCACCTAGCCACCCCTAAATTTTATATATTTATAATATATGTATATATGTATATATATATATGTATATATGTATAGATATAAATAGATAGATTTTTTTTTTGGAGGGCAGTTGGGATTAAGTGACTTGCTCAAGGTCACATGGCTAGTTTTGTGTGTGTGTGTTAAGTGTCTGAGGCTGGACTTGAGCCCAGGTCCTCCAGGGCTGGTGCTCTATTCACTGTGCCACCTAGCTGTCCAGGTACATTCTTAAAACTACTGCTCATGAGCAATCACCAGTGAGCTTCTTTAATAGTTAACTAGTAAACACAATTAGTTCAAAGCAAAGGTCTTTACCAAGATGGCATAGTAACAACAAGAACAAATTAGTCTTTGTTGTTTTGTCCTTTGTTTTTTGAAGAGGACCAATGACACCACAGGTGATATCTTGCCGTGTGTGTGAATTGAATTAAACTGAGGCAAAGATGGCATACTTAAAGGGCCTGGCAGATAACATAGAGCTAAGAGAGATAATTAATAAACTGGACAACAGTCAGGATCTTAAAAGACCTTGAGAAAGTGGAATATTGTACAAAATCTTTTAAGATAAAATACAAAGGATAAAATGTACTTGGGTTAAAAAAAAAAGTAAATTCCAAAATACCATACGGAGGCACTGGTAGACAGCTATTCATCTCAATAAAATCTGAGTAGATTTCAAGCTCAAAATATGTCAATAGCGTGACGTGGTATCCAAAAGGCTAATGTAATCTTAGGCTGAACAGAGAGAGCTGGGGTTCAGAAAGAGGGAGCTGATAGTCCCTTTAGACTTTGCCCTTGTCAGATCACATAAGGAGCCCCGTGCCCAATTCTGGAGGCCCATTTTGCCAACACTTTGACAAGATGGAGAACATTTACAGAAGGCCAGTCAAAATATTGAAGGGTCTCAAGACTATGACATATAAAAATGCATGGAAGATATTGCAGGAGTTAGTTTGAGATGGAGAATACTTGAAGAGAGGTCATAGCTGTCTTCAGGTATTTGAAGGGTTGTCTTATGGACTAGGGCCTATAGTCACTCTGTTTGGCCCTAGACAGCAGAATTAGGATCAATGGTCAAACTTTGAAGAGAGGCAGATCTAAGTTTGACACAATTTTTTACACAACCATTTCCTATCAAATTGATTTTCCTTATACATAGGTCTGGCCATGTCATCCCAAATTAAATCAACTCCAATGACTCCCTATTTCCAGCAGGATAAAATATCAAATCCTCTGTTTGACTCTGAAAGCCTTTCAGAGCCTGATCCCTCCAGCCTTACCACTCTTACATTTTTCTTTCCTCCACATACATCATGATCTAGTGACACCTGAGTCTTTGATGTTCCTTGCACAAGACAATCCATCTACTCACTGTGAATTTTCATTGGTTGCCCCTCATGCCTGGGTTGCCTTTGAAGGTAGTGAGTTTATGGAGCCCTTCAAAGACGGAATGACCACTTCTATTTTGCCAGCTTATATGTTTTTTTTTCCAGGTTTGAATTGTTCAATGGTACCTCTGAAAGCACTCTTCTATTCTGAGATTCTGTAATTTAATAGAAAAGACTTGTGGATTCAGAGCCTGTCAAGCTCTGTATTTTCTGTTGTGCTGGTTGATACTGTCCTTTTCCCTTCAGCTTTTTTCTCTTCTCTATCAGTCCTATAAGAGGAAGCAAAAAAAAAAAAAAAACCCAAACAAAAAGAGCCTAGGTTTCCCACTGCTTCTGTGACCATCTCCAGTTGTCCTTATCTATATCTTGTCACTGGACCCAGATGGCTTTAGAAGAGAAAGTGAGTCTGGTGACTTTGCATAGCCCTCCCTCACTTAAATCCAATTTACTTGCAAGTCATAGCATCACCTTCCTGATGTCAAGGTTCTCTTCCGGAATAAAGGACAAGCAACAATAACCAATGATAAGAGGAGGCAGATTTACTTTTCTTCTCTGGTGGGCAAAGGAGCGCCCATAATCAGATCTCCCCTCTCTGGCTTCCTGAGGGGCTGAGTGAACTCATGTCGAGGTTCACCCACCTGAGCCTGAAAGTGAAGGAGTGACAAGAGATTCACAATCTCCCCCCCCCCCATAGGGATGTGCCAATTCTGTAGCTTGTTTTGTTTTTAATCACTAAATCACTAATTTATAGAAGTCTTTTTTGATGTATTTGGAGCTAGAACTTCTGAGAGTTCCGTACTAACAAGCCCTTGTTGAATATCTTCCCCATCTCTCTTGAGTAGAGTATATTTTATTTATTGAATAGAGTTCAGTGGACCATACTATTCACACTTGTAAGCCATTGATTCAGAAGGCACAAAAATGATTTGCTTGCTGTGAAATACCATCAACTACTTCTTACAGATTTCAACAATCAGTTGGTACTGGAAGAGAAAGTCAATTGTAACGCCTAAATCCCTTTTTGGAAGACTGTTACCAAGTCAGGTGGAAAGGGGCAACACAGAATTTTAAAACTGTTGTGTTCTTTAAAAAAATTTTTTTAATGAACAAGATCTATTTTCTTTCCCTTTCACCTCCACCCCTGCGTTGGGCGGGGGGTGACCCCTGTAAAAATATGCAGAGTCAAGCGAAAGTAAATCCCACACTTAATGGTGCATCATTGATGAGCTATTCAAGGTGGTTCTTCAGAATTCTCTGTTGATGTTAGTAGGAAATTTTTTTTTCTTTTAGATCACTCTAACTCTCATTCACTTAAGTTTCCTCTAAAACCTTCAACAAATTCCTCTTCCTACTTTCAAATCTGTTACTGTTCATCTTCTCATTATTTTCCAAACCTTCAACGATGGTTTTTCTATCCAAGAAAGATGTTTATTCCCTAATAAACACCATGCCCTTCTTGAGACTCATAGCACAACCTGTCCACAAATAGGGGCTATTTCCTTTGCTTCTCACCCCCAATTAAATATGATGAATAACGTTGATAAAAATAATAATACCCTACATAAGACACTAAGAAACTGTAAGCATTTTATAGATATTATCTGTACTACACATCATCCCTGTAAGGTAGGGAAGGGGAGAAATAATTTGAAGATGAAGAAATAGAGGCAATGTGACTTGTCCAAACAAATAATAGCTGATGGACATAAAGCACTCAAGGGTGTTCTCTTCTCTTGCCAGAAAACCTAGAGTTGTATATTCATTAGATATTCATCAGCTTCTTCCCCCAAATTTGACTCAGCACTCACACCTGAAAAGGCTGATTCCCATTGGAAGTTGCCTCCACTATGAGCAAAGTAATATGTATCCCTTGTCCTCTGGGTATAAGTCACAGTGCTAGAAGCTATAATCACTGACCTAAACCAAAATTTACATGTTATTTTCTAATTTGGTGGTGAGAAAAATTAGTCAAGTGATGGTAATGGGAGTTCTGTTATTGGCTATGTCAAAGGAGTCATGTGGTAATGACGCCTTTTAAAAGGTAGTCTTGGTGGCCTTGTAGTTCAGACTCACTCATTCGTTGGTCTTCTATCCTGAGCCTCTATTTCCATCAAACTATCCAAGATGTTTGAGCCTTTCTTGGGAACCTGGAAACTTGTCTCCAGTGAAAATTTTGATGATTACATGAAGGAACTAGGTGAGATGTGCCATTGTGTGGGATTGGAACTATTGGTTTCTTTTTTAAAGTGCTATGGATGATGGCTTTTTCCTTCTGTCTTTCCTCTGGGTTTCTAGGTTAACTTGAAAAAATTATTATATTATTAATTTGAATATTATTATTATATTATTAACTTGAAAAAGCCACCTTTTACATATATACATCCCTAAATGACATTGCTTTAAAGTGTGTGTGGAGGGGGCAGGAGTATTTTCTATACTTTGAAAAATCATATGGATTGTGACAATATATACTCAGATGTTATGTAAACATTCCTTAGTTAACAGTGGAGGCAGCTTCCAAAAGGAATCAGCTTTTTCAGATGTGAACACTGAGTCAAATTAGGAGAAAAAGTGATGAACATCTCTATTCAATATACAACTTTAGGTTATCTGGCAAGAGAAGAGAACACCCTTGGGTGCCCCGTGTCCATCAGCTATTAATTGTTCAGGCAAATTATACTGTCTTTAATTCTTCATCTTCAAATTATTTCTTGCCTTCTCTACCTTACAGATTCAGTGTATAGCAAAGCCTGTATTCAGCTGGCTTTATAACATTTCTGTGTGCAAAAAACTTAGATTTTAATAGATAAAACTTCTGCTCTTGATTCAGCCCCTCTTTAGATGAGGAGATAATAACTGGGGGATCAGAAAAGGCTTCACAGACGGTGGAACATTGAGAAGTTCCTTGAAGGAAAAAAATTCTGACAGATGGAGATGAGAATTCAGTGCATTCTAGACATGAGCAGGTGATTTGTGGGTGCAGAAAGACAGGAAATAGAATGTCAACTTAAGGGAATATCTATTACTCAAGTCGGGCTGGAATGTGGCATGAATGAAGGAGAGTAAGATAAAATAGGGATGGACATGGACCTATGATTCCAATGGAAGAGGAAGATCTCAATGAGGAAACTGCCTTTATCAATGCAACTTGGCACTTTCTCTTCAACTTAGAGTTTTAGCGAGTTACTTAAACCAATGAGAGTTTAAGTGACTTGACCTACTAGGATTTTACAGCCATTATGTAAGAGAGGTAGACATAAATGCTGGTCTACCTGCCTCCAAGATCAGGTCTCTGTCTTTTATACCTGCTGTCTTTAATGAGCCACAGGCACAATAAGTCTAGAAAGGGAGAACAATTACTAACTTAGAGCTAGAAGCAACCTTAGAGGTCATCTAGTGCAGTCGTATTCTTTTTACAGATAAGGAAACTGAGGCCCAGATAATTTAAATGATTTGACCAAGGTGACATGGACATTTCAGGATTGGAATTCAGGGCCTTGGACTCCAGATTCAACATTCTTGCTCCTCTACCACAGAGTTATGGCCAGATCATAGAGGTCTGTATTTTATTCTAAGCAATAAATAGATGTTGATTGTTTTTTTTTTAACAAGACAGAGAACAAGGGAGAGTCTCTCAAAGATTATTCTATTAGCTATGTGGAAGATGGATAGGTGAATGAAGATACTGCATGCAGGAAGACTAGTTAGGAGACGACAACTAGTTTCAATCTCATAAAGTGGTTGCATTACTTGAATTCACACTGCATATTTCCAGTGGGCTGGAACTGATGACCGCATTTTATATAATTATAACTTTAAATACTGTGGATTCAAATACAGTAATCACTTCAGGGGATTCATTATTTACTCTAATTGAACCTAGACATTTAACACTAGTCCAAGGATGAGGTAATGAGAATCTTAACTAAACAGATGGTTGTCCAAATAGAGAGAAGGAACAAGTGTGAATTATGTTGTAGAGGCTAGTATAAATTGCTCAGGCAAGGAGTAATAAGGGAATAAATTATAGTGGTGATAGAGCAAATGAAGAAGAGTGGATGGATTTGAGAGAAATTTTGAAGGCAGAATTAATGACGTTGGCAACTGATAGCATATGGGGAAAGAGGGAGAAGGAAGAATCAAAAGTGACTGCAAGCTAATGCATCTAAGGGACTTGGAGGATGTCAGCAAAAAGAGAGAAGTGTATGCTTTTTGCAAAAAATAGAAATAATAAAAACAAAAAGTATTTTTCTAATTACATGTAAAAACAATTTTAACATTCATTTTTTTTTAAAAATGCTGAGTTCCAAATTATCTCTCTCCCTTCTTCATTATCTACTCCTTAAGAGAGTTAGCAAGATAATATAGGTTATGTATGTGTAGTCATACATATTTCCATATTAGCCATGTTGTGAAAGAAGAAACAGGCCAAAAGAAAAGAACTACAACAAAAATAAAGAAAATGAAAACAGAATGCTTTGATCTGCATTCAAACTCCTTCAGTTCTTTCTCTGGATATGGATAGCTTGGATCATTGTATTGTTGAGAAGAACTAAGTCATTCACAGTTGATCATCACACAATGTTGCTGATACTGTGTACAGTGTAGTCCTGGTTCTGCTTATTTCACTTTGCATCAGTTGATGTAAGCCTTTCCAGGTTTTTCTGAAATCCACCTGTGTGTCATTTCTTATAGCATAGTAGTATTCCATTACATTCATATTTCACAATTGGTTCAGTCATTCCTCAACTGGTGGGCATCCCCTCGATTTTCAATTCTTTGCTACCACAAAAGTTATTTTTGTATATGTAGGTCATTTTCACCTTTTTTGTGATCTAAAAAGAGAAGTATGGAAGAAGAGTGGGATTAGGTTAGACTATCATGAATTCTATTTTGTATATATTGAGTTTGAGATGTCATTTGGACATCCAGACAGTAGTGTCTAGTAGGCAACTGGAGATTAGAGTTCAGGAGGAAGATTTAGAGTTAGATATAGCCTTGGAGTAGAGATGATCAATGTAGATATGATCATTAAATTCATGCAAGTGGATGTAATCACCAAGGGAAAGCCATGTAGAAAGAGAAGAGAGTCCAGCACAGAAAACTGGAGAAACACTAATGCTTAAGAAGTAGAAGATTGTAATGATAATCCAGGAGAGGAGAGTGAGAAGGAATGGTCAGACAGGAAGGAGGAGAACCAAGACAGAGTAGTATCACAGAAAGTCAGGCAAGAAAGAGTGTCCAGAATGAGATGTCAATAGGATGGGGGGGGTTACCAAAACTGCAGAGATGGCAAGCATTGGAACTAAGGAAATGATAGATAACTTAGCAATTAAGACATCATTGGCAGCACTGAAGTCATAAGGACCTGAGTTCAAATGTGACCTCAGACACTTAGTAGCTGTGTGACCATGAACAAGTCGTTTAACCCTGATCGCCTCAAAAAGAAAATTAAAAATAAAAGACATCATTGGCAACTTTGTAAGACCAATCAGTGTTAGAGAGGGGTTAGGAAGCAGATTGCAAGGAGCTGAGAAGTGAATGGAGACAGTGAGTATGACACACCTCCTTTATAGTGTGGTCATTGTATTCAGGTCTGATCTCTCAGTAATGTTCTTTGACCTGGAAATTTCAATATCTTATTTGCTCAGAACACTAATAAAATTAATTTTCACTAATGGGTTGACTTACTTGTTAAGGCTGTTGTAGCACATTTGTGAAGACGTTCTAGCTATGATACCTTAACCTAAAGGCCCTGAGCAGTCTACTGGTGGAGTCACTTTCAACAGCAGGCTACTCACTTGGTTTGTGTTTTACTGTTGTTGCTAGGTAATACCTGACTGATTCTCTTGGATTATTGAAACAGATGCATAAGCAGGATATAGGGACAAGATGCAAGTTCAGCTCAAATATTTCTTAAGCCAGATAGATTTATACAGGATGAAAATGTAGCATAATGGATACAATGCTGGCTTTGGAGGCAGAAAGAACTGAATTTAGGTCCTCCTTCTGACGTAAACTAGCTTTAACTTCTCTAGAGCCCCAGACTCTTTAGGCTGTAAATTACAGAGGAGTTGTTTATCTGTATCAGTAAAGGGAGTTTTCACACTGGGAGTTTTCCCAAACTGCTGAAATCATAGGTCTGGACCCTCTTTATTCCTCTCCTCCCCAAATATGTTTCCAGCATGTTGATGTACTATGTAGGCTCAATCCTGCAATGACCAAAGAATTAAAATCATCTGAAGAAGCTATGTGGTAGGGGTGGAATGTGAGCAAGGAAAGTCAAAGCTAGGTTCTAGTCAATCAATCAGTAAACATTCATTAAGTGCCTACTGTGTATCAGACACTGTGCTAAACACTGGGGATGCAAAAAGGGACAAAAGACAGGCCCTGCCCTCAAGGAGCTTACAATCTAAGTGGCGTTTTCCTGTCTCTGCCACTGTCTATATGAACAGGGAAAAGTCATTTAATCTCTTCCAAGTATAGAATCATATGATCCAGAGTCTGAAGGAACCTCAGAAGTCATGAAGTTCAACTGGGACTGAGTAAGAATCCCCTTTATAACATCTCCTGCAAGCAGATATCCAGGCTCCCCTGGAAGACCTCTTGAGACAGGGAACTCACAAGGCAACCTATTTCACTTTTTTTGACTATTGTTAAGAAGTCTTTTATTTTTGTTTTTTTCTCTTTAAATTTCAGTTTCCACATTTGCAAAATCGGTATAATCAGAGAGCGTGTCGAAACCAGCTCAAACCACCTCTTAAAAGGCAGTATTAAATTTCCAGTATAAATATTTATACCTTAGAAATAGCTAAATGCTACAAATCAGCAGTGCTGAGCTTCAAATCAAGACCTGAGTTAAAATCCAACTTCAGATACTTGTTACTTTGTGATGCTGGACAAGTCACTGAACTTCTGCCTCAGTTTCACCAACTGTAAAACTGGGATAATCATAGTACCTAACTTGTAGAATTGTGGTGCAAATCAAATGTGATAATATTTGTCAAGTGCATTTAGCACAGTGTCTGGTACATAGTAGGTGCTATATAAATGATAATAATAAATCAGGGGTTGTTTGTCTAGGCTTAAGAAAATAATTGTGGGGCGGCTAGGTGGCACAATGACTAGAGCACCGGCCCTGGAGTTAGGAGGACCTGAGTTCAAATCTGGGCTCAGACACTCAACATAAAAAACTAGCCATGCAACCTTGGGCAAGTCACTTAACCCCAATTGCCCTACCTTCCCCCCTCCAAAAAGCAAAAAGGAAAAAAAGAAAATCATTGAGAAAATGTTAATAATGCATATTAAACTTAAAAGTGTGTATGCACATTTTTCTTATGAGTCAATTATTCAACATTTACCAGCATCCGCCTGGTATAATGATATATACTGCCTACCTCACAGAGGGGTCATGAGAAATGTGTTCATAGTACACATAACTCTACTATAACTAATGGAACTTATAGTGGTGCTATATGAATGCAAGTTTGTGATGTCTGACCTATGTGTATAACTCTTTAGGATTTGCAAAGGTCATTACATACTTCAGCCTCACAACAGTTCTGTATGGCATTATGACCCCAAATTTACAGAGTAGTTAAGTGCCTTTGTCTGTAGTCATAGTTAGACAAAGTTAGACAAAGAATTCAAATGGTCTCTCTGACTCCAAGTCCCGCACCCTACCCACTCTGCTATGCTTCTTCTCATCAAAATCTTAATAAGCAAGATTTACACCAAGTAGGAGTCCGAGAGAAGACTAGAATCTTAAGAAATTGCATTACCTCACTCTTTCAGGCCTCTGGGAGTAGTAACTGAGGCAATGACTTTCTTATAAGTAAAGCCTAATAGTCTGAGAGAAGGGTTGCAGCTCCCCACATCGCCAAAGTGCCCCACTGGGGGTATTTGATACATACAGCTTGATGCATAAATGGCAAAGATCAGGCAAAGAGAGGTTCAAATCTATTACTAAAATGCATAATGGGAAAATAGATTTTTAAAAGTTTTAAAATTTTTTCATTTTAGCCATTTCTTAAAGGTTGTAAATTTGAAATTAGATTTTAAAATCTTCATTAGATTATAAGCTCTTTGAGGGCAAGAACTATCTTTTGCCTCTTTTTGTATTCCCAGCACTTAGTACAGTACCTGGCACATAGTAGGCACTTAATGAAGATTTATTGAATTGAGTTGAAGTCTTAAGATGGCCAGCATCCTCAGAAAGGAGAATCAGATATGATTTCTTATCTGACTTTCAGGAGTGAGTTTTGCCACCAGGAACATTGGAGGATTAGCAAAGCCCAGTGTAACTATCAGTGCTAAGGGTGAAGTGATGACTATCAAAACTGAAAGCACATTAAAAACCACGGAGATCTCTTTCAAGCTGGGTGAGGAGTTTGATGAAGTCACAGCAGATAACCGGAAAGTGAAGGTGAGCATTGATGCTTCCAGATGGTAAAGAGCTGGAACAAACAGGTTCAAGGGAGTTGGAGAGCTCATCCTGAAGCTCTGTATTCACTGACTGGATACCACAGAATCAAGTATTTATTGTAATTAATTTTCAGATTTTTTTTTTTTTTTTTGCTTTTTGGAGGGCAATTGAGTTTAAGTAACTTGCCCAAGGTCACACAGCTAGGTTTTTGTTTGTGTGTGCATTAAGTGTCTGAGGCCGGATCCGAACTCAGGTCCTTCTGACTCCAGGGCCGGCGCTCTACTCACTGCACCACCTAGCCACCCCAATTTTCAGCTTTTTTGATGATGAATTTTAACACAAAGAATTGAATGAACCATTTAGCTATTCAATTTAACAATTTAAAATGGTAAAAAAAAAAGTACCATTTCATTTTTTTTCAGTGCTAATCAACCCTAGCTAATTATCTATAATTTTTCTTAGTTACTTTATCATATGGAAACAGCTAAGTGGTGCAGTAGATAGAGTGCCAGACCTGAAGTCAGGAAGACTCATCTTACTGAGTTCAAATCTGGCCTCAGACACTTACTAGTTGTGTGACCCTGGGCAAGTCACTTTTTGCCTTAGTTCTTCATCTGGAAAATTAACTAGGAAATGAAATAGCAAACCATTCCAGTATCTTTGCCTAGGAAACTCCAAATAGGGTCAGGAAGAGTCAGACACAACTGAACAAGAACAAACCTCACCACACATTACATGACTAGAAACTGGGTGTGTCTGTATGTGTATGTATGCATAATGTCCATATCTTTATCTTTTGTGCGCATGCACATGAGAAACCTTCTCCACCATTGTGGATTGTCAGCTGCTCTGCAAATTATAGGCTTAGAACGTACAGGGGGGGCTGGCTAGGTGGCTCAGTAAACAGAGCACTGGCTCTGGAGATAGGACAACCTGAGTTCAAATCTGGCCTCAGACACTTAACACACTAGCCATGTGACCTTGGGCAAGTCACTTAACCCCAAATGTCCTACCTTCCCCCCTCCAAAAAGCAAAAAAACCCAAACAAACAAAAAAAACCATACAGGGATTATGAAATATTAAGTGATTTGCCCAGGGGTATATAGCCTGTATGTGTCAGAGGTGGGGCTGGAACCCAGGTTTTCCTAATTTCATGGCCATCTCTCTTGTTACTAGATCATATTACCTCTGTTGACTAGATAGCCTCCAGAAATAAAACCTAGACCTATGATACTATTGCTTGAAGTTTTATGGAAAAGATTTTGAAGTGGGAAAATATGTGAATGGCCTTCAATACTTCAATAGATCTCAGTGAATATACTTCTTCCTTGGGGATAGGCTGTATCAGCTCCATGTTCTCTTCCCCTCTATGATTTTTGTCCTTGTGCTTATGTAAATTCTTCTTAAAGTGTCCACCTGATTCACCAACCACCTCCCCCTCTTTTTATCAGTACCTATGTAGCCTTAAAATTTGATAAATTGACACCTAGCCATTAAGTAGATCCAGATTTTCTTAAATAGAGTTAGTTTGTTGATTTCTAAAAGTAAGTCCTTTGTGGGTTTCTAGAGCATCATTACATTGGAAAATGGCTCCCTGATCCAGGTACAGAAGTGGTTCGGCAAGGAGACAACCATCAAAAGACAAATTACAGATGGCAAAATGGTGGTGGTGAGTTTCTTGGGCATAGCTAGAATCATTTAACAGTCATGCTGGATTTAATCTTGCTCTCTTCGGTCACAGAGATATGAACTAACAGCAAAGGGTAGAAGGTGCTGAGAAGAATATTTAAGTTGCAATGTCAGGAAAGCCTAACAATGGGAATTATCTAAAGTCACCTTGGGAGGTCAGGTGTTCCCTTTCATTAGAGGTCTTTGAGCAAAAGCTGGTTATTAGTAGTTATTCATATACAGGTTGGACCAGAGGGCCTCTGAAGTCCCTCCTAATTCTGAAATTCTGTGAAAATTTCCTAGTGTCTTTGAATGCCCTAAATTACACTTTTTTTTTTCTTGGTTGGGGATTCAATGACAAATTTAGAATTACTTTAAATTTAAAGATAGAAGGGATATCACAGGTCACCTAACTTGACCTCTTCACTTTACAGATCCTTTTTGTAAAAGCTCAGAGAAGTTAGGTGGCTTCTCCAAAGTCACACAGATAGCATCAGAGCCCAGGACTCAAATGCAGATCCTTTGACTCCATTATACATACAAATAATAACAAATTCTCTTTCTTCCAGGTATGCACCATGAATAATGTTGTGAGCACTAGAATCTATGAAAAAGCGTGAAGAAATTTCAAGAAAAATTGCATCCTGAATTTGGGGGAAAAAGCACCCATTACTCAGGAACAAGAATAGTGATTTACTCAATATCAATTTACTTAATAAACAATTTCCAAATGAACTATGATTTCAAGAAATTAATCAACAAACATTTTAAATGCCTACTGAGTTCCAAGCATTAGGGAATACAAAGACAAAAATGAAACAATCCTTGCCCTCATGAAAGTCATATTTTATAGGGGAAGACAACATGCGCACATGCATATATATATAAAATAGAATAAAATAATACAAAGCAATTTTTGGAAGGAAGCAGAAAGTATTAAATGGAAGGAAAAGGAATAGTCCCATTTTGGAGGTAACCTTTAAGCTCAGCTTCTAAGGAAACTAGGAAATTTAAGAGGCGGAAATGGAAAAGGAATGAATTCCAGACCTGATGGGTCTGTCCAAAGGGAAGATGAAATGCCATGTAGGAAGGATAACATAACAAGACCAATTTTTTTCTGATCCATAGAGAGAATGAAAGGGATTGAAGTCTCATGGGGCTAAAAAAATTGTGTTGGATTGTGAAGGGATTCAAATGCAGGAGTTAAGAGACAACACCATGCTCTGAAGGAGGCAGCTACTTATGAGCTGTGATCTGAGAACCTTTAAAAGATTCCAGGGTTCTACAGCATCTCTCCACCTATTCCAATACTCCAATATATTAATGATCTCATTAATGTAGGAACTTCTTCCAAGGAAGCAGAGCATAAACCTCTCTATGTCTGCTCTTCCTGCATGAAATTGATGTTGCAGATTTTAGCAACACTCCTATACCCTGCAGGGAAAGCAAAATGAAAGCAATGCTGGAGAGGAACTGTCTTTTTATTTAAAGTTCTGGGCTTTTTTTAACCTTAAAAACTGCATCCTTGGGGTGGCTAGGTGGTGCAGTGAATAGAGCACCAGCCCTAGAGTCAGGAGGACCTGGGTTCAAGTCCAACCTCAGACATTTAAAACAAAAACTAGCCATGTGATCTTGGGGCAAGTCACTTAACCCCAATTGCCCTCCAAAAAGCAAAAAAAAAAAAAAAAAGGCATCCTTTTTTTGTTCTTTGTTATTAGTAATATTATATCTGCTGCATTTGATGATCCATAAATGCCTTATTCCATTCCAACCCCAAGTTTAGCCTGAGTGGTCCAGTCTGAAGTTTATTTTTAAGGCATTATCTTTATTAAAATAAAAATACCTCACAGAGCAGCAATATATTACAACAATAATTCTTCTATCTGAAGAACCTTGAAAACACTGAATGTTGGAGGAGGAGGGAGTTGGAGTAGGGAAAGGAAGAAGGAAAAAAGGAGGAAAAGGGGCCACTAGGTGGCACAGGGAGTAGAGCACTGGCCCTGGAGTCAGGAGGACCTGAGTTCAAATCCAGCCTCAGACACTTAACACTTACTAGCCATGTGACCTTGGGTAAATTACTTAACCCCAACTGCCTTCCAAAAAAGCAAAAAAAAAAAGGGAGGAAGAGAACAGAGAAGGTGGCACCAATCCTATTGAACAGTTTGACTTGCTTCATGATTCTGTCCTGGCTCTAGCCTTGCTGACACTGAGGGTAGAAGATTCAGTTATTTATTGTGCCACATGTCCATGGTATAAAAGATGGTCACTATAGCAGTGAGAAGAGAGTGAGGACATTATATGTTACCATGGAGCTATTACCAAAATGTATTTTCAAAGCAATCATTGTCTTGCTTGTCTGTAATTTCAACTATTTAAAATAGTAAAGTTAGTGTAAATGTCACCACTGTGACAACCAGGCCTTCACAGAAAGGCACTTCATTATGGGGCAGGCCGGAATTTATAATGGTTTAACAAGAATTTGATTGTTACAGCTAAACCTACTCCCTCAGAAGCCTACGAAGTCCCGCTGCTAAAGACGTGGGATTTCCTAGGTCTGCATCAAGGTTGGATGGGATTGGGATGCTGCTGGTGAAGTGGAAATATAAATCATGAAAAGACGGAGGGTACCTATGATGGTGATGAGTAAAAAATGAGACCTAAATATAAAGGAGTCTGAGACATCAACATGTCCAGTGTCCTCATTTTACAGAAGAAACAGCCCTGGAGGTGGCGGGGGTAGGAATGTCAGAGCCAGCTTCTTCTATAGATTTTCAGTGTGATAATTTATACGTCCGACATTACAAATGAGGGCTTTTTTTATTGTATTGTTGGTCATTAAGACTTAAGAAAGTTGTAGAGAAAACATTAATGATGAAGATTAAACTTAAAAGTGTGTTGTGGTTACATTTATTTGTTTGGAGAGCCTATTCTAAAACATTCACTAGCATGCCCAGAAAGGTTAAGCTACTTGCTCAGTTCATGTAGCTAGTAAATGTTTAACATGGAAATCAAACAGATCTTCTTAATTCCAAGTCTAGCGCTCTATACATTAAGAAATGATCATTTACTGAAGTTAGCATTTTCAGAGTAAACAGTTATGATCTAGGTTTTCTTCTTTTGATGAGAAAATATATTGTTTTTCTTCTTTTTTTCAAAATGAAAGAGAAATAAAAGCAAAAATAAAAGAAACAAGTATTAGTTTGCTACTGTAGAATCATGTGCAGGTGAAATTGATGAATAAGGTACAAAAAGAAGAAAGTGTAAGTGGAGGTGGGTAAGGTTTCATGTTATCATAGACTGAGATCTGGAATGGAACATATTATCTAGTCCAATATCTTCATCTTACAAATGAGGAACTCATAACTAAGAGAAGTTAAGTAAGTTGTTGAAGGTTGCCCAGCTAGTGTGATAGGGCTGAGGTTTGAGCTCAGATCTTCTATATCCTCAGAACTCTGGAGTTCTTTCCATTATATTATACTACTTCCATGGACCCAAAGAATGTTACCAATGAGAGGCACCTCAAAGATCATCTAAACCACCTACCTCTTTTGCAGACCACAAAATTGAAATAAAAAACAATGAGAATTGGCTCAGTTAAAATCTATGAACATTTATCAAATACTATAGCACCAATGCAATATTCATAGTACCTACAGTGACTATGAATATACCTGCATAGTTCTGAAGTCCAAAATATAATAGTCATTATATTTTGACTCTCCATATAGAAGACAGAAGCAAAACATTTATTCAGACACCAGAAACCCAAATCCCAACACCAGAAAACCGAACCCATCATAGCTGCAAAGCCTTCTCACAAACAAACACTTACAATCCAATCCTAGCTGTCTACTTGCCTGTATCCCCTCTCTCCCTCCTTTCTAACTGCTCTGACTCCCAGCTTCCTCTCAGTTCTGCTCTACCCTTCAGCAAACTCATCCTACCATAGGCAACATGTGATCACATTCAGCCTATTAAGGGGCAGGGAAGATCTTCAAATTACCATTACCATTACAAATAACTATTTATTACGTCTAAAGCACTGTGCTTGGTGCTTTGGACAAAAAGTAAAAAAAAACAAAAAACCCCAAAACCCCAGCATATTTAGTCCTTGCCCTCAAAGGGCTTACATTCTACTGGAAATAACTTTCCCAGTATCATACATCTAATTAGCAGCAGAGCCAGGTTTAAAAGTTGTGTATATAAGACTCTCAGTTCAGTTTTGCACCCTTAGTTCCAGAGTAGACAGTCATTCTGTTTCTCCTGTCCCTTCCCCCAACCCCCTACTTCCTAACTGGATTGGAGCCAGTGTCAAATGTAAGTCCTGGAATCCCAGGGAATTTACATAGGATATGAGGATAAAGGTTCTGGTTGGACCAGCTAGGTTTGGGCTATTGTACTTATCACTCCTGAAGAAGCAGTATTAATCTAAATTCATCAAGCATTTATTAAATGCTTACTATGTTAAGGTTCTATTATAGCCTATATTCTTGGTACTTAGAGAGTACTCTAGCTGTAAGAGCTTTGCTACTAATTCCTGACAGATTTTATCTTATGCCTAGAGAGGAGAATCAGCCTGACTGTGCCTTTAATCATGAGAGTCTCTCAGAGGCAGTCTGGAGGTGATCATAATTGTAGAGCTCTCATCACAGTGGAGGTGATTTAGACAATTACCAGGAAGAAGGAACATGCCTAAGGGAAAAATGGAGACATTGATTTAGACTTTTGAAGAATGAATGACTGAATGGGGAAAAGCATTCAAATGCTTAGTAGGTTCCAAGTACTGTGCTTTATGGTAGGGATACAAATATAAAAATGAAGTCACTCTCTGCCTTCAGGGGGGATACAATCTAAAATGGGGGAGGTAACTCATATAGGGGAGTGGTGGCCTTCTCTGGGTGGCAAGGTAGCTAATGAGAATTTGGTCCTCAAAACTCCTTGAAAAACCACCATGTCACTTTAATTTGCTTTATTGAATAAAATTTATCAAAAAGGGTTTGGAAATTTTCAGTCAGTGGTGCTATAGGGAGGTAGGTTAGCACATCCTTTTTGGTAATGATGACAGTATTGATTTGATTATGGTCCCAGAATGGAAAGGTAGGGGTAGGAATTAGAGAATAGCACAGAGAGTATGCTTCTGATGTCAGCATGGTTATGAGAAGATGGCTAGATAATAAAGGGTCAGATGGCTGGAGTTGGCCAGGATATAGTGGGCCCCATGGAGCCCTCACCAATTGGGAGAATAGAGACCTCATTGTGAGAATTCTAGTGCTGAAAGTATTAAGTGCTCCAGAGCGACGGCTCTTATCTGAGCCGAAAGCATCTGGCAAGAAGATGGATAGAAAGTAAAGTGAAGAATGGAGGGAGTTGAGCTACATATAGTGGATTATGAGAAATGCTCACCAATCAGGACCTCAGGCATGACAGGACAAGAGTTCTGGGATTTAAAGGGTTAAGTCCTTCAGAACATGGTCTCTGGTTTGGATGATGAGGTGGCTAACAAGAAGATGGCCAAGAATTTCATGCTAAAAATTGCTGGGGAACCTACATGACACCCTAAATGAGGAAGGCAACTAGCTAATAAATTAGAACTTGCTTCTTGAATCAAAATAGTCAAGAAAAGAATTCTAGTTTCTAAATTTCAGAATGTTCCCTTTTTTCAAGTAATAATGTTTTGAAGTCATAAGACGTTATAATAAATTATAATGCACTTGATGTCTATAGTTATAAATGGCTATCCTCTTCTATTCCCCATTCAGCATTGAGAAATTTGGTGGCTTCCATTGTAGGTTGACTCAGATAGGTTGCACCTATTATATATGTATATATGTGTGTATATGCATATATATGTATATATACATACACATATGTATATATAAAAACTACCTATATAGTCTATACCTATATATAACATTACAATATATTATATTACAATATTTATAATATATAAGCTACCATAATATGTTATCTCTTCATATTTTTAGTGACAGAGGAATCTCAACAACTTAACCACAGACTCTATCTACTCTCTGCCTATGACTGTCAAACCTGATTTAATGCCTTAGTGTTTAACTCCAAATGACAGGCTGTATCAAGGTTGTTGGTTAGAACAACTGTTCTCCCTTCAAACATTTCACAGTGTCTCTTTCTCAAGTGATAATGACTTGCTCAAAAAAGGTTTCCTGGCATGGGACCACCAGTCTATCATGCTGCCTCTTCTTGAAGGAAATGACACATTATTATAATTGGGGAGTTGTACAGTGTTCTGAGAGGGAAACTATAAATGGGAATCATGATTGGAGAAGAAAATATGGTGATTCAAGTGATACAAAGGCTTTATTTTTCAACCTTCAAAGGGGGTGGGAACTAGAAGGCTCTGGTGTAAAAGATATGACAAAGTAATCAGATTGATTTCTATAAACTGCACAGGGGAAGCAAATGTCATTATAATAAAGACATCTTGTATAGCCTAATGAGGCATATTTCAGGTTACATAGGAGAGGATATGAGTTTTCATTTCATATTAAAATTCAACTGTCATTAATATTATTAAAAATAAATCTTGACTATGTTCCTATCTTTTCTGTCTACCATTATTTAGCTATTTGATGGACCATAAGCAGCTTGGGACACTGCCAGTGCAATTTAGTTTTTGGACAAAGTCCAGTGCCTGGCACAATATCCTATATATGGTAGGTTTTTAATAAATGCTTGTTAATATAAAACAAATAATTACAGAGGAATTAATTGAATGTGGGCCTAATTTCCTTCACTAAGCCATAAAAATATGAGCCCAAATACATAGGGTTGTCAGTGAATGAAATCTTAGGAGTTCTGTTCATAGACTCATGGGATCTTAGAACTGGAATGACTTTCAGAGGTCATCTAGTATAACCCATACTTGAGCAGGAGTCCCCTCATGAAATCTCTTATCTAGCCCCTGTGTGAGGGTCTGAAGGGATTAGTGGGGACTTGCTATACACTGAATTAGTCTTTCACTTTTAGACAGGTCTAGTCATTAAGATGTTTTCCTAATGTTGAGCTGAATTGTCTTCCCTTGGCTGCTAAAATCACTCTCTGAAAGATACTGCTTTTATTTTTTCTTTCTAGTGGCACTAGATTCCTTGCTGCTGTTCCTTAGATATGACAACTCCATTGCCCAACTACAAATTTTCACTGGCTGTCCTCCATGCATGGAATTCTCTCCCTCCTTTCTACTTCTTGGCTTTCCTAGCTTCCTCATAATTACAGCTGAAGTCCTACCTATAAGAAGTCCTTCCTGGTTCTCCTTAATTATAGTGCCTTTTTCCTGTTCTTTTTTTTTAATCTCCAATTTATCCTATATGTATGCATATAGATACATACATGTATATATCTTGTTTGTATGTACTTGTTTTCAGGTTATTTCCTCCATTAGATTGTGAGCTCCTTGAGAGCTTTGCCTTTCTTTGTATCCCCAGCAATTAGCACAGTGCTGAGCTTACGGTAGGTCCGTGGTAAATTTTTACTGACTTGTCTTTATAAATTCCTCACAGATGGAATACAGAAAGAAGAGAAAAAAGGTAGAAGGGAAAATAGAAAAAAAGCCAAAAGCAAATCTATCCATTATATTCCTATCCCAATCAATGAATTGCTTCAATTCAAACTGTGTTTCATAGAACGTAGTTACCTTAAATATTCTGTTGTTTCTGTAAGGGCAGCAATATTGCTTAGAATCAAATGTTAACTGTTGTATTTACAAATGACCACAAATTGCTTGTTCTGTCTCTCTACAGCGAACTGACAAAATATAATCAATGCATTTGGGGCTGTACCATTTCAAAATTTCACAGAGTCACCTCAAAGTCCTAAAATCTACTGACATACCAGACAGGGTTGGGATAATGAAATGGGACATTGCTTGTAAATCTTGGCTTGTTGGAAAATTAAGAAAAGATTCATTTACTTAGACAAATGAAAGAAAGGGAAATCCAAGCCTGAAAATTTGTCTTATTTTAACTTAAAAAAAAAAGTATACTGCAAAATCTCATAGCAGTAGAGCTCTAACAACAAATCAAACTTTCAGCCTCAGTTCAGTGGTTGACCACTTATCACTGACAAATCATTTGGTGCACAGGAAAGCTGGTCCATCCATGTGGATGTCTGATTCACCCACTGAATACACATGTGTTTGAGATTAACCATGATTATGAGTCCTACAAAGGCAGATCAGAATCTTTCTATGACTTAGCTAAATTCTAAGAAGTCATACATAAATACATAGAGATTAAGTAAATTCCCTAGGGTCATATAGCTACTAACTGTTAGACCTGAAATTTGATCCCAAGTTTTCTTGATTCCAAGTTAAGATTCCATTCACTAGACCACACTACCTCTATAAAACACCATGCAATTTTAAGTTATTATTATAATTATTATCAATGATGATGATAGAGAAGTTCAAAGAAGGGAGAGATTATCATTGACTGGAAAAATCAGAAAAAAACATTTGACAGAGCATGTAGAACTTGAGGTAGGCCTGAAGGCTGGACAGGATCTAATGGGTGTGTATCAAGTACCAAAAGTGGAGGGAATTCAAGGCAGAAGAACAGAACCATAAGTATGGTGGCAGGAAAGTTCAGTGAATTTGGGGGAGAAATGGCAAGTAAAATATGTATTAGTGAATAGTATAAAACAATGCTAGAAAACTTTAAGAAATCCTCTGAGTATCAGGCTAAAGAATTTGGACATATTTTGTTGTTGAGGTCTCATGAGCTATCGTTCTAGGAGTGATGACCCAGGGAATAATCTGAATCTCTCTGTCCAACATCTAGGAGAACCTTACTTGTGAGTAAGGGAGGAATACTCATTAGTTCCTACACTGGATAAAAACATTGTGAAAGATCCTGGATATAAAGCTAAAGAATTTGAATGCATTTAAACACATCAGTTGGGACTCAAATCTATTTTAGGTTGACATTAAAGAGACATAGAGAAATACAGTGAAAAGAATATTGGATTTGATATAAAAGGACCTCAATACAAATCCCATCTTTGCCCCTTATTACATGTGAGACCATGGGCAAGACACTTAACTTCCTTGGCCCTCATATTCTTCATTTATACAATGTGGAGAGAGCTTCTAATCCCTTCTATCTCTAAGGACATTATCTATAATACTTAGGACTTTGAGCAGGGTAACATTTTCAGAGTTATACTTACCACAATGCTTTGAACATAGCAGGTGCTTAATAAATGTTTATTAATAGATTTTTACTGACTAGAAAAATTAAACTGGCAGTGCATGTAGGATGGATCACCCAGTGGATAAGACTAAAGGGAAGGAAATTATTGTAATATAAGGAAAGCCACTACTTGCTCTTCAAGAAAACTCTTTTACAGAGTTTTCCAAATTACTTAAAGTTTTATTAAATAACAAAAATATGTGTAATTCTCTTTGTAAGTCTCTCAGAAACTGCATTATTATGAACTAGTTTTCTAATTCTCCTGTTTATAAGGATAGATGTCATTAAAATTGTTTTCTATGTCAAAAAAGAGAGAGAGAGAGAGAGAGAGAGTGTGTGTGTGTGTGTGTGTGTGTGTGTGTGTGTGTGTGTATGGAGAGAGACAGAGAGAGGCAAGGGGGGAGGAGAGAGAGAGAGAGAGAGACAGAGAGAGAGAGAGAGAGAGAGAGAGAAATTGAATAAATGAATGTTGGAGATAAGTTGTAAGGAGGCTGAAAGAGCACGTATTCCTATGGAAAGGTGGGGCAGGAGGCGTTGCCTCTGGATGATAAGGTGACTTATGACTAAAGTGAAGTTACTGGGAATGTTTAGCTTGGAACAGAGAAGTGTATATATAGGGGGAGGGAAGAGCTTTGATAGCTTTGTTCAAGTATTTGAAGGGCTTTCATAAAGAGGAGGGATTAGACTTGTTCCATTTAGCCCTAGAAGGCAGAAACAGAAGCAATTTGTTTTTTGTTTTTTGGGTTTTTTTTTGCTTTTTTGGAGGGCAATTGATTTGCCCAAAGTCACATGGCTAGTAAGTGTGTTAAGTGTCTGAGGCTGGATTTGAACTCAGGTCCTCCTTACTTCAGGGCCGGTGCTCTATTCATTAAATGAATTATTTGTAAAAAAAATTTTTTTTTGCTTTTTTGGAGGGCAATTAGAGTTAAGTGACTTGCCCAAAGTCACACAGCTAGTAAGTGTTAAGTGTCTGAGGCTGGATTTGAACTCAGGTCCCCCTGACTCCAGGGCCAATGCTCTATTCACTGCTTCACCTAGCCGCTCCTAATTAGTAAATCCAAATTTAGGTTCAACATCAAGAAAAACTTTGTAGTGATCAGAACTCTCTCAAAATGAAACAATTTTTCTCTATAGGTGGGGGTGGTTTTTCCCTCCTTGGAGGTCTTCAGGAGAGCCTGACACATATATTTTATGGCAGGGATTCATTTTGGGTATAGGTTGAACTTTATAGTTCACTAGAGGTTCTCTTCAGACTATCAAATGGCATGTTTCTGTAATTCAGTGATTAATTCAGAAAGGCTCACAATTGAATCCAAGGTTTGGTATAGAGCCTTCTGTCCCAAGCTTCTAGTCAGATTTGCTAAATGGGCTGGGTCTAGTGGCCTGACATTATAATATATGTGTGTACGCATATATATATATATATGTATATATGTATGTATATATATGCATATGTGTATGTAAGTATATATATATAGTCTTACAAAACCTGCATTACACTATAATGCATTAGAAAACACTGTAAATTATGAATAATTTGAAGTACTTCCATACATGCTGGTAGAAAATATCAGGGAGATGTGGTTTATGTACATAAATTGCCCTAATAACTATATTTATTAATTTTCAGGGGCTAAATTATGAAAGAAACTTCTGCCCATAAACACAAAACATGTATGGCCCATTGTATTTCACTTAGTGAATGAATTGTTCGTCATTACCTTTAATGTTCTCCTTTGTCACTTGGGAATTATTGATTTAGTCACTCTAGATTACAGCCTGGCAAAGACACCAATTTGGAGAGCTTTTATCAAGTTCCAACTTTGTCTCTAGTTTCAAAACTCCCACTTGATAGCAACTATTGGGTGGAAAGGGAAAAATAAGGTAGTATTCACATTATTTTCTTTTTTTTTGGTCTTTTTGGAGGGGGAAAGGCAGGGCAGTTGAGGTTAAGTGACTTGCCCAAGGTCACACAGCTAGTAAGTGTTAAGTGTCTGAGGGTGGATTTGAACTCAGGTTCTCCTGATTCCAGAGCCAGTGCTCTACTCACTGTGCCACCTAGCTGCCCCATACTTTTTTTTTTTAAGTTGAAACTCTGCTCAGCAATTATAATCAAAATGATATAATTTTAGGATGTCCATATTACAAAGGAGGAACTCTGAGATCATCCAAAGAAGGTTAATCTCTTTATTTTGTAGCTAATATTATCACACATGAAGCCATCTTAGTAAAAATGTGAGTTGTAGCATTCTTTGCTGAAACATCAAATCATGAGTTGAAATAAGGTAAGAATTTTAGAACAAGCCAAATACACCACAAAAATGAGATAGAACAGTCTTAAGTTTAGAATGAATAAGATTCAGTCTAATTCTCCCTTATATCAAGGATGCTATCTTTAAAAATCTCATAACTGAGCATCACTGTGGCATCTGATTTTACTCCTGTTCCCTTTGCCTAATAAACATTCTTCTCTCCATAGCCAAATATTCAAATGGGTTTAAGACTTCATCCATGTGGTTTTCCCTCCAATAGTATAGATTGCAACCCATCCATGGCAGCTTATTCATGGCCTACCACAAGTTCATCACATGGGATCCACTCGGGTGACCTTTATCACTTTCAAATGACAGTGTGAAGTTACTAGAAGACTTCACATCAGTTGTCCCTCATGTTTATCATGTTTATCTTCTTTTGTAATCATATATATCTTTGATGACATTTTTACTACTGTTCTTCAAAGTTCCTTATTTGCTTTGTGTTGCAGCCTATTCACAGCCACCATGCCCCTCTCCATTGTTCTCTGTGTGGGACAATTCTAGAAACATATTGTTCAATGACTCACAGCCATACAGCTAAATGAATAAAGATGAATCTCTGTTTTGGGGAGAAATTTGAAGTTTTTAAAGAAGATTTGCAATTTCATGTAGGAATAAAACCA
Organism: Gymnobelideus leadbeateri; assembly: GCA_011680675.1. NCBI lineage: Eukaryota > Metazoa > Chordata > Mammalia > Diprotodontia > Petauridae > Gymnobelideus > Gymnobelideus leadbeateri. The sequence goes on from WOXC01011597.1 coordinate 52,503, forward strand.
CATTTTCTCCTGCTGTTTAATTCTTGGCCCAATCTCATTGCCTTTTTCTAACTGTCTGTCCAAGATATACAGATAGATAAACTTTTAAGTGGTCCATTTCCCTTTAGGACATAATCTGAATAATAGGTATTCTTCACCCACTTGTTTTTTCCTATGAGGATGATTAAGTCAAACTCTTTTGATGAGTTATGGTTCTTTTCCAGAGACTTTGTAATGCTCTGGAGCTAGATATAACTAGCATGATGTCACACACAAATAACAACATTTGGAAAACTTTATCATCCACAGGGAATCCCTCTTCAATCTGGATTCTGTTGTAGGTGTTCTCAGTCACAATAGCAAGTATCTTTATTGAATCCATTACCCTGTTTTACCACCTGATACTAATGACCAGAGGGCCATCAAATGATATTAGTCTCTTTTATTTTATCTTTCAAGGAATCTTTAATGATTTTTATTTTTGTACAAGAAATATCTTGTTGGAACATGGTCCTTACAGCAGTATTTTGTTCTACAAAATACAATGCTTTTTAAAAATAGCCAGTAAATTGTAAGCACAATGAGATCTTATATTTTCCACATCTTTCAGTCAATTATGTTATGTCTACCTCCCTTTCAATTAATTCAGTTTTCAATCTTTGCAATTTGACTTTGATTTCATCATTCACATGAAACTGTATTAAAGTTGCCAACGATATCTTCATTGCCATATCTGGTGACTTTTGCTCAATCCTCAACCTTCTCAACCTCTGCAACATTTGATTCTGCTGATGGCTTTCTCCTCTTGTAAATTATTCCCTCTGTAGGTTTTCACGACATTGCCCCTTTTTGTTTTTCCTGTTACCTGTCTGATTTTTCTTCCTCCTTCACCTTTGCTGCTTCATTATCCACCTTACACGTTCTAACTGTGAGTTCACTTTGTGGCTCTAACCTGAACTGTCTTCTGTTCTTTTCCTATGTTTTCTGACTTGGTGATCTCATCAGCTCTCAATGTCTCAATGATCATCTCTATGTAGATGACTGTCAAATCTATTTCTCTTTTAATCCCAGTCTTTCTCCTGGGCTCCAGTCATGTACTTCCAACTGTCTTTGGGATATTTCAAGCTGGATGTTCCATAAGCACCTCAAACTGAAAACTGAACTCATTAGCTTTCCCCCAAAACCTATTTTCCTTTGGTACTTCCCTCTTTGTCAAGTATACCGCCACCATTCCAGTCACATAGGTTTACAATCTTAACATTATCCCCGGGGGTAGCTAGGTGGCGCAGTGAGTAGAGCGCTGGCCCTGGAGTCAGAAGGACCTGAGTTCAGATCCGGACTCAGACACTTAACACACACAAACAAACAAACAAAAAAAAAACCTAGCCGTGTGACCCTGGGCAAGTCACTTAACCCCAATTGCCCTCCAAAAAAAAGCAAAAAACATTATCCCCGGTTCCCTGTTCTCTCTCACCCAACGTATCCACTGAGGTGCCAAATCTCATTTTTAATTCTGCCATTTTTCATGTATAGACTCCCTTCTCTGTACTCACTTCACCTCTCACCTAGCCTGCTGCAGTAGCCTCCTAATTTATCTATTCACCTAAATTCTCTCCTCATTTCAATACATCCTCCACACAACCATCAAAAGGATTTTCCCTTAAGTGCAGGCCTGACCAAATCACTCTCCTGTTCATAAAACACTAATGAATTCTTATTGCCTCTAGGATAAAATATTAGTTCTTCTATTTGAGCTTTTAAAACTTTGTACAACTTAGTCTCAATCTATCTCTCTCATCTTATGCATTTTCCTCCTTCCTATCTACTATCTCTACTATCAAGGCAGCCTAGCTTTATCTCTGTTCCTCATACACAAAAAAATTCATCTCCCATCTTTTCCAATTTTGTATTAGTAATGGTTGGACAGTTTGGAAGCCTGTCTGATCTGTCTGTATGCTCTGAAGTTTGGGGTGCTGACCTTTTCCCCCTGAACTAGGTAATATATGTTTGTTTGATTAAAGTAAGCTTGTTAACCCATTTTGAGTTGCTTTCCTTTACAAAAACAGATCTAAGAACCTGTGTTGGCAGCCACTCTGGGGATGCTGGGGTGCTTGCTGCTACAGCTCCTGGCCTGCGAACTGTAGGGGGATCCAGCGATCAGTCTGGGGGATAATCGCTCTTGCTTTAACCTCCCTGGATCTGGATTGTGGTCTTGGGTGGAGGTCTTGGGGTGTGTGACCAGCTTGTCAGAGTGTGGGGAGGCTTCAGGGAGAGCACCCAACTAATACCTCCGGAAGTTGAGAAGACCCCAACATTTGGGACGGAGGCTCCCCTGTCTGGTGGCAGAGTCCTACTGTGGCACCAAGCCCAAAAGTCAAGTAAAGTGGCAACATGCCTAGGCAAAGGAAACAAAATAAATAGAAAAATTCAACATTAGACTCCTATTTTGGGGGCAAAGAGGATCAAAGCATGGAACAGGAAGAGGACTGGAAGGTCAGAACTTCTGCATCAAAAGCCCCAGATGAAAATATGAGAGGGTTATAGGCCATAGAGGACCTTAAGAAGGATTTTAAAAATCAAATAAGAGAAGTGGAGGAAAAATTGGGAAGAGAAATGAGAAGGATACAGGAAAAGTATGAAATGAGAGTCAACAGCCTGACTGAGGAAAATAACATCTTAAAAAATAGACTAACTCAAGTGGCAAAAGAGGCTCAAAAAGGCAATGAGGAGAAGAATGCCTTAAAAAGGCAACTTTGCCAGATGTAAAAAGAATCTCAAAAACTCACTGAGGAGATTTATTCCTTCAGAATTAGACTAGAGCAAATAGAAGCTAGTGACTTTATGAGAAATCAAGATGCTGTTAAGCAGATCCAAGCAATTGAAAGAATAGAAGGCAATTTGAAATACCTTATGGGAAAGACCACTGACCTGGAAAATAGATCCAGGGGAGATAATTTAAAAATTATTGGACTACCTGAAAGCCATGATCAAAGAAAGAACCTAGAAACCATCTTTCAAGAAATTCTCAAGGAAAATTGCCCTGATGTTTTAGACCCAGAGGCCAAAATAGAGGTTGAAAGAATCCAGAAGTCACCTCCTGAAAAAGATCCCAAAAAGAAAACTCCTAGGAATATTATAGCCAGGTTCTGGAATTCCCAGATCAGGGAGAAAATACTACAATCAGCCAGGAAGAAACAATTTCAGTATTGTGGAAACACAATCAGAATAGCCGAGGACCTGGCAGCTTCTACACTGAGGGATCGAAGGGCATGGAATATGATATTCCATATGGCAAAGGAGCTGGGATTAATACCAAGAATCACCTACCCAGGAAAACTGAGTATCTTGTTTCAGGGGAAAATATGGTCATTCAGTGGAATAGAGGACTTTCAAGGATTCTTGAGGGAAAAACCAGAGTTGAATAGAAAATTTGACATCCAGACACAAGAAGGAAGAGATGCCTGAGAAGGTAATCAGGGAAAAGAAATCAAAAGGAACTTATCAAAGATGAACTATTTACATTCCTACATGGAAAAACGATAACTGTAACTGATGAAACCTTTCTCAGAATGAAAATAGTTGAAGAAGGGTATGTGGGCATAGGAATACATATGTGAATGTGTGTATATATGTTTACAGGTATACATGGATAGAGAGCACAGGTCGAATTTGGTGGGAAGGGATTATACTTAAGGGGTGAAGTTAAGAGGTGAGAGAGGAATGTGGCAAAAGGAGATGGGGAGAGACAGAATGGGGTAACCTCTCTCATAGAGAAGAGGCAAGGGGAAATGGTTACAAGGGAGGGGAAGAACAGGAAGGCAAAAAGGCAAAACCACATTCTCATTGAATTTGGCTCAGGGAGAGAATGACATACATACTAAATGGGATATCTCACCCTACAGCAGAGTAGGGGGGAGGGGGATGAGAGGGGGAAGGATGGAGGTTAGGGCATGCTAGGGGGAGATGAGGTTGGAGGCACCCACTTTTGAAGAGGGACAGGATCAAAGTAGGGAATAGACCAGGTGGGGGGGTGGGATGGGTGGGAGGGAAATATAGTCAGTCTTTTACAATATATCTACTATGGTAATGTTTTGCATAGCATATGTTTTGCATACATGCACAACATATACTGAATTGCTTATCTTCCCAGCGGGAGTGGGTTACAAGGGACGAAGAGAATGGATCTGGGATTCGAAGTTTTAAAATTAAATGTTTCAAATATATATAAATACAATTACTAATAATATTTTGGGGCGGCTAGGTGGCGCAGTGAGTAGAGCACCGGCCCTGGAGTCAGAAGGACCTGAGTTTGGATCCGGCCTCAGACACTTAACACACAAACAAAAACCTAGCTGTGTGACCTCGGGCAAATTACTTAACCCCAATTGCCCTCCAAAAAGCAAAAAATAATAATAATATTTTGCATGTAGTTGGGAGATAAGATGTGCAGGCATTGGGGCACAGGGATTCACCTTGCCCTAATGGAAAAGTCAAAGGAGGTATGGGAGAAGATATGGGAGAGAGCAGATTGGATGAGGGGATATCCTGTGGGACTGCTATTCTGGGGTGGTGGATAGGGGAAAAATGGGGAAAAAATTGTAACTCAAAAAATATAATAAAGATTTCTAGTTTTATTTAAAAGAAAAGAAATAATGAAGGGAATAGTTATGGAGAAGTCTGGGGAGATTTGTATGAAACTCATTGGAGGTCATCAAGCAGAGTCTAGATGACGACTTTTAGAATATGTTATGGGTATGTATGAGATGGACTGAATTGCTGCTGAGGTTGATTCTTACTTTCAAAATTCTGTGATTATTTGATTTTGTCAAGTTATTGTCATGCTTATTCAGCCACTACAACAGATGCTGGCATAAAAGCTGCATTTATATTCATGGTGGTCTTCTTGCCCGTGTTCATTATGAGCACTCTAAGGTAATGTAATCAAGGGTCTCAAGGAATAAAGGGTTTTTTGCCTTTGGGCAAATGAGAAAACTGTTTTCACCTATACTTTTATTCAAAGAAAACCTAAGAGTCATTCTTCCATTTAGCTGCAACTATTTTATGTTTTCTGGTTTCATTTAGAGTAGAAACATCATTATCAATTAGTTTTATCTCCTCTCACACCTATAATATGGAGACTTAAATCAGTTTTGTAGGAGTTCTAAAAACAGTGATAACATTCCTGACAGAAGTGAAAGAAGCTGTATGCTAATAACTTATTCAGAACTTTGTACCTGTATAACATGGACGCTTTCTGGGTTTTGTTTTTTGGTTTTGTTTTGTTTTGTTTTGCTTTTTGGATGGGGGAAGGCAGGGCATTTGGGGTTAAGTGATTTCCCCAACGTCATACAGCTAGTAAGTGTTAAATATCTGAGGATGGATTTGAACTCAGGTCCTTCTGAGTCCAGGGCCAGTGCTCCATAGCTGCCCCACATGGGTGCTTTCTTTAAAAAGAGTCCGAAGATACTGGACAGGGTGATCAATGAATATTATCACAACATTTAGATTAACTATGTCTTAGAAGAAAGGAAAGACTGGTTATCAGCATGGGGCTCATTTCAGAATCAGTTATCTATGTGCAGTTAGATGAGCAACTTGTTAGAGAAAAGGTCATGATTGTACCAAATTAGAATAAAGGATAATTAGGAGAGGGAAAATGTTGCATTCAACTATAGTATTAATCCAATCTTTTAAAATAAACAATTTCAGAAAATTGGAAATGAATAAAGGTAATGACATTGACCCTGATTACTAACAGTTTTGAGGTACTTGACCAATATAAAATAAATGCCATCATAGAGGCCTAGAACCTAGAACTTGCTTCAACCAACGAATAACTGCTATTGCCAAGCAGAGACTTAAGAGCCAAAGGCAACACTAGTTTAGTGTAGAGGTCTTCTTATAAAATGTTATAGAAATAATGACAAAAGATTATAAGCAGTGTTGCTTCACACATAAGGGCAAAAAGCATTAAGGGAAAGTGAAATTGTAGAGATCATGACATGGAATCTAAGTCAAACCATCCCAAAGCATTTATTGAAGAAGTTAAAGGGAGGATAGATGGGCAATGGAATAGCTAATATACTATCTAGCTATTACTCTTCATCATAAGTGAGACTAGAACCATCGCATTTGGACTCTAACATCAAAACCCAAATTATGCTGCAAAAGTGGAAACAGTAGTCTGAAAATTAAAGTGACTGGACCGACTCTCTCTCTCTCTGTATATATACATACATTGTATATGTGTGTGTATATATGTATATGTGCATGCGTGTATATATTTGTATATACACATATGTACACATACACATATCTATACACATACATACTCACATATATACATAACACATACATATGTGAAATTCATGTTGGAGGCATCAGCTTTAAAGAAAATGGGAATCAATTTCATTCCCAAATTAGAGAAAGGAAATTTCCAAAAGAATAAAAAATATCATGTATGGTCTTATTTCCAAAGAAAGGATAACTGGGATGACATTAGTAATGAATGACACAATGGCTATTCTCTCATTTCTATAGTATCTCTATGAGAATGACCTATCATGTAACAATGACATCCTTGACAAAAATGAGAAGGCAAGGAGCAAATGTTCAGAAATATTCTATACAACAAACTTAAGTCACCAAAAAGCAAAAGAATACAAGATCCTGCTTTGTTTATTGTTTATGATAAAAAAAATACCATTTGATGTAGTAGAGCAAAATATAACCTTAAAGACTAACAACATATGTGAATATGTTAAGATTATGTAAGCATCTGTAATGGGAATGGGAATTTGAAGATCTTCCCTGCCCCTTAACAGATCTGGGAGGAGTTTGAAGACCTCCCTTGCTGTGAAAGTAAACTCTGCCCCCTAATAGGCTGAGTGTAATCACATGGAGCCTGTGATGGAGGGAATTTGCTGAAGGGTGGAGCAGAGCCCACAGGAAGCTTGTTCAGAGCTAGTCAGACACTGGGGGAGAGAGAACACCCAGGCAAGGAGTCAGATAAGCTCGTGAGTAAATACTGATCTTGTATTGGTTTGTGGGAAGGCTAAAAGATGGCATGACTCTCAGTGTTATTATGGCTTCTGAATATCTTTGTTACTATGATGGAATTGGCTTACTGGTTTGGGGATCTGGTTTTCTGGTGTCTAAATAAATCCTTCAGTTCTATCCTCTATCTGGAGAGTTTGGCATATTTTGCGATTGACCGTCATGCAATACTTACAGTCATGGTCTTTATTGTGATCGTGGATGCTATAAATATGACATTGGTGCTACAGCATCCTCTATAGATGTAACCACAAAATAACTTTCTTTAATAATCCTTTGATTATCAAATCTAAAAGAGAAAATGTATAAAAAGGGATAAATGCTCATCAAATGGCATAACCACTGTCATGGAAGTTATCTCCTGCACAAAATTCAGGTGAAAGCAGAAGGATTCCCTATGCATAGAGAGCTCCTTTATTTGCTCCTATTCTCATGATTCATCATTGTGCCTTTTGTTTCAAGTCTTGGAATACAGCAAGTCTTCCTCAATGGGATATATGAGCATTAAAAAGAAATTGGCATGGCACCTATACAGGAAAGGCCAGTTAGATGGAGGTTTGCATGTTACCTCCATTATGATGTTTAGCTGGATGGCAATATATTGAATTAGCATGTTAGTACATATAAATTAGACAGAAAAGAGTCCAGAACTAGATAGGAGAATGAAGTGCTTCACAACCAGGAAATTCTACAGACCTTGACATTTTTTTTTCATTTAACAAGAAAACACCTTTCTTTCCCAAATTCTCTTAGTGGTAGTGGTAGTGATGGGGATGAGAAGAGGGAGGAGCTTATAACAATTATGCATAGTCAAACAAAACAAATTCCCACATTGGCCATATCTCAAAAAATATATGGCCCATTCTGCACCCTAAGTTGATCACCTCTGTGACAGGAAGTGGGTAGCATGTTTTATCATAAATTCATGAAACCTTTGGAATCTTGGTTGAAGATTGTGTTAATCAGAGTTCCTAAATCTTTCAAAGTTGTTCGCTTTTATAAGAGTTGTTATTGCAGAAAAATTTCCCTGGTTCTGTTCACTTGACTCTGCTTTGGTTCATACAAGTCTTTTCCAGCTTTTTCTGAAACTGACACCTTCATTATTTCTCTTAATACAATAGTGTTCTATCACATTCATATACCACAACTTACTTGTCTATTCTGCAGTTGATGGACACTTCCTTCAGTTTCCAATTCTTTGTCATTGCAAAAAAAGCTGCTATAATTATTTATGTACACATCAATTCTTTCCTTCTTTCCTTTATCTCTTTAAGGGTATAGGCCTACTGATATGTACACTAGTAGGGTAAGCAACTGTTTAATGACTTTTTGTACATAATTCCAGATTGCTTTCCAGAATGGCTGGACAAATTCACAGCTCTACCAACAGTGCACTAGTGTAGTACTAGCAATGATGCCAAACTAATTCCTGTTGCCAATAAACATTTTAATGCCAATGTTCTTTGGCTTTTACTATATAGCTGTGAATAATAAACACCACAATCTCAAATGAATCAAAATGCAAGCTACATACAAGGCTATGTGAAAATATATGGTGGGTGTAAGTAGGCTCCAGTATATTCACTAATATTTATATATGTGCAAAAAGTGTCATAAAAGTAATGTTGTTCTGGTGAATGTTTAACAATAGGCTTTTTGGAGGGAGGAGGAATTCCAATATGTACAGAGTACAGACTTTTGAGTTTTATCTGCGTTATTAACATTTTCACTAGCATTATTTAAGTTACAATCAACTAAACAGATCAAGCTCTGATTTGTAGCATTTACCAATTTCTAAGGCATAAAATCTCAACACACTGAAAATTTAACAGTTGCCTTCTTCAATCTCTTTTCCTATCTCTTCCTCCATATTATGCTCTTAATTGTGGATATCCCCAAAAGATTGTCCTAGGACTCCTTATCTTTTCTCTCAGTTGGTAAATGCATCAGCCTACATGATTTTAATTATCATCTCTATGAAGATGATCCCCAGGTCTTTATATCTAACCCTAGTATTCCATCACCAATCACCTATTGGAATTTTCAGTGGATGCTCTCATAAGCATCTAAAATTCAACAGGTCCAAAACAGCACCTACCTTTCTTCTAAACTTTCCAAAGCCAAGAATATGATCAACTTTTCAATTACTCAGGTTCAAAACCTTCGCTATTATCCTCAACTATTTACTTTCTTTCCTCCCACATATATAAACAGTTACCAGATCATGAGATTTATTTCTGTATATGATGCATCTGATATTTTCATTTCTCTCTACTCACAGCCACTGCTCTAATTCAGACATTTATTACCTCACACCAAGACTACTATAATAGTCTACTGATTGGTCCTCTGACTCAAGCACTGCCACCCCCCATTTCATTTTTTTCCTCTACCTACTTGCCAAAGTCGTTTTCCAGATGAGTAGAATTAACTGTTTGATGCCCCCTCCCCCAATCAATACGTTATAGTGGTAGCCTCTTAGAAGAATGTATAGATGAGTGGCAATCTGAACCCACGTCGGGGGGATGGAAATATATTAATGAGATCATGAATACATTTGAAATACCAGTATTTGTAATTATGTGGTGCTTTCTTCCTCTCCTCCCCTCCAAGGCCTCTATAAAGCTCATTTTGAGATTCCTAACACTTACTTTACATTATCAAACTATTAGAATGATCAGATTCAGACCATTTAATCCTTTAGAGTAGGTAAATTCCCATGATGTCACATCTCAAAGGAGATTTTGGAATTTATTATGGTTCATATGAAACTAGAGTCAAGATTAAGGTTAGTTTCCATAGACCATTGTTCCTTCATTATTTTCCTATGAATCACCGGGAAAATGCCTTCAGTTTCTCACTGGATAGCCCAAGCCCATAAAGAATGAACTCTAAAGAAAAAAGGTACTTTCAGACTATGAGAAAAAAGAACAGGCAATATCTTGGGATTATAGGTTTAGTCAGGAATCCTGGCAGCTGAATCAAGTGTTATACCCAAAGCACAGTCACAATGTTTGGATCCTGCTTGATTATAAAGAGTTTTTTCTTTTGTCTAGACTGTGATTTAATTGATTTAAAGAACTCCAAAGTGAGGAAACTCTGTCTATCAATTCAGATCAGTGACTGTTCTGCAACTTACCTTCTTAGAAAGTTGTATTGCATGGAGTCAGTGAGAAATTAAGTGACAAAGCCAGATATGTCTGAGTTAGGACTTGAATTCAAGTTATTCTGGTCCCAAGACTGGTTCTCTCTGTTATTACATACCAAAATAAGAAAAGTGTTTTTTATCCCCTTGGTACAGAAAGATGAATTTTTAAAAATTCTCTTTTTATATTATTTTTCTTTCCATCTAACAACAATGATTGGCTATGACAACTTTAAACACTTTTAAGAAGCCAACACAATTCCAAGTACAGAATTTCAATTAAAAGGTCTTTTTCAATGGCTAAGATTCTTAATTATAAAATTGAGTTAGTATTCTCCATCTCGGAGAAATGTGCTGCTTTTTCGGACAAAAGTGATTTCTAGGTGTTTAGCCCAGCTAGCTTCTGTGTTACACTGGGGGACCCTCTAGGAGTCTACAGCTCAGCCACTGCCAACCTCTGTGGAAGCCTTTGCTGAGAGTCAGCAAGTTTTCTTTGATTTACTATAAAGGAATAGCTGTTTATTTCAGTCTTTGGCTTATTGTTTCATTCATTCAACAATTACAGAATTGACTGCCTGCTGCCATGTTTGCAAAGCACTATCCTGTGTCCTGTGAGGTGATACAAAGAAGTATTCATAGAACCTTACAGTTGGAAGAGGCCTCCGAGGTCATCTAATCCCATCTATACCCTAGTCATGAATCCTGTCTAAAAATTCCTGACAAGTAGTAAAATGAGGAATTGAATGAGACGGCCCTAAATCCTATTATCCTGGTTATTCTACACCTGGAGCCCTCCAGAAACAAGGAGCTCATTTTCTTTTCCCCCTCCTCTCCTTCCACCCAAGTAATCATGTAGGAGGTGGAAGTTTTTGCTGTCAAGAGCATTATAATACAGTAGGAGAGATGGCATGTTGCCAATAACCATAAACTAGATAATAGACCTTTGGACTTTTTTCAGAATGAAACCCCACAGTTTAATAGCTATAGAGAAGGAAACTTTTGCTGAAATTGTGAATCAAAATGGAAGAACAGGAAAAAATTCCTTTTATGGGTTGGATTTTTTTTTAGTACCCTAATGTAGGTAAAAGTAACTATTTCTTCAAGAGTAGATTGAGGTTGTATAAAATATGAATGAATCCAACATGCTGTAGCAGCAAGCACCCAAGCATACCCAGGATGGCTGCCAGCACAAGTTCTTAGATCTGTTTTTCTAAAGGAAAGCAACTCAAAAAGGGTTAACAATCTTACTTTTATCAATCAAACATATATCATTTACCTAGTTCAGGGGAAAAAGTCAGCACCCTGAACTTCAGAGAATACAAATAGAAGCTACAACAGAAGATAACATAATTCAGCAGACAGGGCTTCTAGCAGTCTGACCATTACATCCATACCTAGTTAGTCACCAGAGAGAGAAGCACCAACATTTGGGTTTTCAAAACTGGGGAGCTTAATGGCTGCCCAGAGTCTCATCTGGCCAAATCACACAACTCTTCCAAAGTGAGCCTCAAAGCAAAATATCCTCTCAGAGGTATATATAGCCTTCTCCAGGGTCAGAGATGTTCTCACAACCCTTGTTACCCACTTGACTACAAAGTAACAAAAGTTGTGCCTTCCTGAAAAACAAGCCTCCCAACACAGGCTCCAGGTGAGCACATTCAGCCTATTACAGGGCAGAGTATGTTTTCAAATCAGTAAAGCTCCTCAAATTCAACTTAGGCTTATTAAGGGGCAGGGAAGATCTTCAATTTTCTGTTACTATTACACATGCTAGTACCTAAAGTTTAGTGACAGAATTGTGTAACAGTAAGAGAAAGCAATGAACATGAAGTGAAGAGAACTGGGCTCGAAGCCCACGAGAGGAAGAGAGTCTGTTTCCCAATTGCCACCATGGGAGGGTACTTCCGGTTGGCCCATTTGGTGCCAGGCAACCTAGGCAATAGTGTGGGAACAGGTGCTTCCTAGCCCCTTCTTCCTCCTGTACTCAGTAGCTGTGTGACTATGGGCAAGTCTCCAGGTTTCTGTTTGCTCATCTGTAAATGATCTCAAAAGTACTCTCCAGCCCTGGTCTGCTGCTATTCTCAGTCCAATATGAGGAGGGGGATGCTATTAGTATTTGAATGCTATAGACTGCAAAAGAAGGTAAAAAACTTCCAAATGGTGGAGTCAGGGAAGTGTTCATGAAAGACTTGGAATTCATGGAGAAGATGACCATTTTGCAGATGAGAAAACTAAGGCCCAGGAAGTTTATGGGATTTGCACTCAGGTCTCTTGACTTCCAATTTCAGGGCTCTTTCTATTACAGCATATTATTTCTAAGCTTTGAATATACCTTCAAAGCACACCTTATATTCTCCTACCCTTGCATTGTTGTTCATGCTGTTCTTTTTACATGATGTTCACACTCTCTGTAAACCTTTTGCAAAGCTTAAAGTATTATATAAATACTAGTCATCATCATTACCATCCCCACTTATGAAAACTTAGTCATCTTCAAATCCGTGACCCTCCCCTTCCACCTCATATTCATGACAAATTTCCCAGACTCCTATCTGAAATTGAGGCCATCCAATTCGAGCTCCAATAACCCCCTTTATCCACCTCAAAACTTAGCAGTAGCTTCACTCATTTTTTCCTTCACTCCTGATTTAATCATCTGTGAAGAATATAAATGAGGAAGCAAAGTCCTGTAGGAAGCTGTAAGGTATGTGGTCAAATGCACAAAGGAGTGATACTTATTTCACTGGGATGAAAATCTTTGTGGTAGCTAGATCCTGTCTTAGGCCTGTTTCTTTGTCCTATATGGGAACATAGCTGGTATATCATACTTACTGCCCCCATTGTCTGCCCACTCTGCCTGCCTAGAAAATGTGAGTTATGTCAACAACTCCCTCCTTCACTAATGAATAATCCTTACAGTACTTCCTAACCTTTCTCTAACACAGCATATTTTGATGAGGGGTAGAGTTATCATAATGTAAAAAGATTTGACTTTCTCTTTCTTCCTTTGTACCAAATTCTTGAATGTGGGGAGCTGGGATCTGGTGTCCCCAAGTGCCTCCAAAGAGATCCCCACTTATCCTCTCCCTCAGTAGTAATTGCATTCCCTGGCCTTGAAATGAACTTGTGGTATAGTGTGGTTTTTCTAAACTATTAAGTGTCAGACAATAAAATTGGGCCCAACTGAGGTTTTTTTTTTCTTTTTTCTTTTCATTTCATTTCCTTTTACTTTTTTAAAGGACTTAGGTGGATTTTTAATAAAAAAAAAAAAAAAGAAAGCAAACCCATTTCTGGAGAAAGATGAGATAGTGGGTGGGATTCTCTTTTGTACCAAATGAATGAATGAGCAATGCTATGAAGTGGAGGCCTTTCATCGCCTGGCCCTGATACAGCCTTTCCCCATTGGGTGCTGGTAGTAGTCACATGTCCAGAGCATCTTTGAAAAGATGCCATTGAAGCCGCGGCAGTTCATGCCATCCTGCCTCTCACTGAGAGCTGTGACTGACTTTCTTTTGCTAAGGTCACCATTTAGTGCCCAGCAGATCCAGCATCATGTCTAACAGATTTGTGGGAACTTGGAAACTGGTCTCCAGTGAAAACTTTGAGGATTACATGAAAGCTCTAGGTGAGGAATAATTTTTTAAAAACCTTCTTTTTGAGGAGATCCTTCTTGAGAAAGTAAAATTGCCCACCCCCTCCCCCATTCTCTGGGAGAAGTTAGATATGTGTGCATGGGGGCGGGAAGGAGTTGGGTAGTGGCAATTGAAGTGGAGAGCATAAACCATAGTATAAAGGATTCCTGATTTGATTCTTTCTTTCACAATTCTTAAAATGAAAGGGAAATTTTTAGAAGCTTTGTCAATCTACTCATCTTCTATTCTAATTTGTCACTTGAATTTCTAGGGACCAATATACACCAGAAGAGAAAGAATGGAAACAGAATATAGAATGGTCCCAGATTGAAGAGTCTGATGTTTATCTAGGCATAGCATGTTCACTATCCTAATTAGATTGATTTTGATTGTCAACTTTTTTATTCAGTAATGAAACTGTTTTCATAGGGGAATTCTTCTTGATTACTACCAGCCCCTAACAGAGACTATTTTTCTTTGTCTGAGCAAATTGAGGCTTCCTTTGGTTAGTTTATTCCAGAGTGAGACAAGAAAGAGGTAAGAGGAAATAAGAATGGAGATGAGGTTATAGGCGTAGAGATTACTAGAGGAGTAGTGAATCTATCTTCATTGACTCTAATGTCTACCTTCTCTTTAAGGGTGGGTGTTAAAATCAATGGCAAACTATCTGTCCTGTAAGCTTATGTGTAGATTTCTCATTTGGGATAAAACAATAAGAAAAGATCAAGTTTTTATGGCAATGGCTAACACACCTCATCTAGGAAGGTTTTTTACTTCTAGCCTCAAACCCAATTTGCCTCATAGGATCATAAATTTATGGCTGAAAGGAGCTCTAAAGATCATTTAGTCTATCTGCTTCATGGATGGAAACCAATTGGTCACTGTTTACTTCATTATAAATTTACAAATACTGAAAGAAATTTTTTTTATTTTACCTGCTTGATTACATAAGTCTTGAGGGCACTCAATCTATTGGTCTTGGGGAAATGTTGATATAGGTAGAGATTATGAGCCATGATGGCAAGGTCATGAATAACAGCTGTCGGAGTCTCAAAGTGCTTAAAATCGTTATCAACATAGAGGTCAGCTATTAACTCCAGCTGGTATAGTGTATTTGGGATTTGAGAATGGCCATGTTGGCACAGCATGGGCCTCCTCTAAACAACTTACCAACTTTTCTGTGGCTGTACATCTTCAGTTTTATAATAGAAATCAATGAGAAAACAAGATTTTCTTTACTCAAAGTCATAGCTCTACTATGTTCCTACTAACTGTCCCAGTAACTTTCTAAAGGACCAAAGTGCTCTTCTCTGGCCCTGGCTCCCCTGTGTGTTATCTTCAGAGGCTGCCTTTGCTTTTGTCTTTGAATCACCAGTGCTTAGCAAGAAGTTTGTCATGAAGTATATATGTAATTAATGCTTTTTTCTTTCCTATTTTACTTCCTTCCAGAAAGCAAGGGATACTTGAAGAGGTCTAAGAATTAGTCAGAAAAAAGGGTTCTAACTGTGGTTCTCTTGCCTTTCTGACTAGATCTTCTCTCACTCTTGTTCCTCTTTTTATCCTTTAACTGTGTGATTCTCCTCTAATTCAGTCCTTGGTCTTCTATTCTATTATTATAGTCTTTCTTCTGAAAAGAAAAAAAAAAAACCCTCATCAATTCTAGTAGTTTCTATGAATAGCTGTGTGTGATCAGGTCTGGTCACTGAGTGGCTCTGACTCTCAATTTCCTCATCAGTGAAACCAGAGGGTTACAAAAGATGATGTTTCAAATCCCTTCCCGCTATAACATCCTTGGTCCTTAACCTACATTAAACTTTCTCTTCCTCCAGTCAAATATTTCTTGCCACTGTTCCTTTTGTACTTCATTCTGGTCATTCCCACCTTTGCTGTTAATTAAAATCACTTAGTAATCTTAGATTTTTATCCCCTAATAATGAGATACATTTATATAGTGTTCCAAACTGTGTTAGAGTGAAAGTCTATAGCAGGTGTGCTGCAGGTATACGCATTTTTTAGTTTCTTGATGAAAATATAACCCTAGATTTCATGAGACATACTTATAATTAGTAGTAATAATAAATTATATTAACATAGTTCTTTAAGGTTCAAAAAATATATGTATATGTCATTTCCTATGATCTTTGTGATAATCACATGAGGTAGGTGATATATGTATATGTATATGTATATATATATATACATATAATCCTCATTTTAAACAGGAAAGAACAGAGTTTCAGAGCCTCGTGCTCATACAGCTATTAAGTGTTGGAGACTGGATTCAAACTCATGTCCGCTTGGTTTCAAATCTTGTGCTCTATCCACTTCTCTTCCATTTGAATTTGGTTAGCTTTATCCATTGCCATGTGCCTCAGTGGCTCTGATTCCTTTATTTTTTATTAGAGGCAGTGCTTTAAACATAGTAGACAATAAATGGTTGTTGAATCAATGAAATCATTAATGATATAATCCAATCAATAGGGTTTAGCACTGTTATCTTTACTTGGACTTCCTTATCACTCACATTTTTTCTTCTTTGGGCACTTCTAATTCCCACAGAGGGCATAAAGCTGTCTCAGTACAATGAAGAGCAGTAATTAATGTGAACAGTCTAGAATTTTTTAAAACTTAGAGTGCTCCTTACTTATTCTAGTGAATTGTGTTTATTTTTATCTATAAGGGTTCTGAAGCCAAGTGGTCTTCTCTTCATATGCTAAGTTTCTGGAAGCTCAATTCCTTCCTGAAAATTGGATTTTACTGAAGGGACAGGAAAAAAATCCACAAAAAATTATTTCCCTTTAGGAGAAGAAACATTGATAGGAAGATTTCTTCCTTGGTAATGTTATGATTTATGTCCAATCTATACCTGGGGCCCATGGAAACATTCACAAAAGAACAGAACAGTGTGATTCAAAGCCTTTCTTTGGAAAGAGCAAATTTTCTTTCTGACAGTTTAATTTTAACCCTGTCTGATTTTCAGGGGTGGGGTTAGCCACCAGAAAACTGGGAAATTTGGCCAAACCCAGTGTGATCATCAGCATGAAGGGTGATATTATAACTATCCGGACCGAGAGTACCTTTAAAAATACAGAAATATCTTTTAAGCTGGGCCATGAATTTGAAGAAACAACAGCTGATAACAGGAAAACAAAGGTGAGAGGTTAACTTTTTTCTACTGTGTCTCTTATCTACTGAAGGAGAGGTAGCAAGATCTTGTCTCCTTCCTGTTGTCCATACTAATGACTTCACAATTCATCCAAAGGGAAGTCTTCATTTTGCTCAAAAACAATATGTCTTGGGTGACTTACCCTGTGGCAGTGACTCAGTATAGGATAAATTGCTTCTTTGTTCAGCTCAATTCCAAGCAAGACAATTATGTGATTGTGTCTTTGCAGACTACTATAACCTTAGACAGAGGAGCATTGAATCAAGTCCAGAAATGGGATGGCAAAGAGACTACAATAAAGAGAAAGTTGGTGGATGGAAAAATGGTGGTGGTAAGAGTCTTTTTTTTATTCCTGAATACTGAAAAGATAAAATTGCTGAAGATGGCACTTTAGCCATATGTCATCAAGGACCTGAGATTGTACTGGGGTGGTGTAGCAGCAAGCACCCCAATATCCCCAGGGTGACTGCCAACACAGGTTCTTAGATCTGCTTTTCAAAAGGAAAGCAACTCAAAGTTGGTTAACAAGCTTACTTTAATCAAACAAACATATATTACCTAGTTCAGGGGGAAAAGGTCAACACCCCAAACTTCAGAGCATACAGACAGATCAAACAGACAGGCTTCCAAACTGTCGAAACATTATCAATACCAAAATCACAGTTACCAGAGAGGGAAGCATCAACATCTGGGTTTTCAAAGCCGGGGGGGGGGGGGGGGCGTGGGGGGGCTCCCAACAACGGCTTCCCAGAGTCTCATCTGGTCAAATCACACAACACTTCTCAAAGTGAGCCCCAAAGCAAAGCCTCACATCAGGGATTATATAGCCTTCTCCTGGCTCAGAGAATGTAACCACCCTCTTGACCCACTGCCCAATCACACAGCATCAAGGTGTGGTCATTCCTGAAAACCAAGCCTCCTACTACAGGTTCCATGTGACCACATTCAGCCTATTAGGAGGCAGAATATATTTTCAAATCAAGGAAGGTTCTCAGAGTCACTGAAGCCAATCAAAGTCTCTTAAGCTAATCAAAGGGCCTAGGGGCAGGGAAGATCTTCAAATCTGCATTTCCATTACAGGTGGGATTTCCTTCCACTATCCCAGGTCATTGCCCAACTAAACCTCTAAATCTTAGAGAATTTGCCTGGAGCTTAGAGAGATCAGTTGACCTGCACAGAGTTCAGGTCAGAGGAAGAATTTCAACTCTGACTTTCTGACTTCAACTCTGAGCATTCTCCTTACTATGATGCATTGCTGTACCTTTAGTCATTTATTTATCAAAATACATTTTTGGGGGGGCAGCTAGGTGGTGCAGTGAATAGAGCGCCAGCCCTGGAGTCAGAAGGACCTGAGTTCGGAGCCAGCTTCAGACACTTAATCCACACAAACAAAAACCTAGCCGTGTAACCTTGGGCAAGTTATTTAACTCCAGTTGCCCTAAAGGGGAGGCTAGGTGGGAGTTGGGATGACCCGAGATCAGATCCGGCCTCAGAAAATGAGCACCCATGAATAAATAATGACTAGCTCTGTAACCTTGAGCAAGTTACTTAACCCCAATTGCTTTTAAAAAAAAAAAATACATTTTTTTCTTTGAAATACAAAAGGGTAAGACCTAGTACAAATGGATGAGAAGAAAGTGAAGTATCAAGACAGTAGTTTGACAAAATTACACCTCATATAGACAGCAACACAGCTAAAATAGTTAAACCATTAAGATCATCCTCTTGGAGGACTGTCCCAGTAAATTCTTGAGAGAAACAGAGGAATCCCAGTACAGATGCTTCAGACTAGGCAGCCGCAAGTTTCCTTCCAAATTTGAGTTCTCTTACCTATTACAAAGTAAGGTGAACACAGATAAGTCTCATTAATTTGGGACCATTGAGAGGAAGGTGATACTGAATTAATAAAAAGTCTGAATTGTAGAATATTTGAAAAGAAATATAGTTTCTTTCCCTTTCAAGGACCTTTCGTGTTCTATTACAGAGGCTAACAAAGTGCCGGCCAGTTGAGGTCACTGGAGATCTGTTTTAATGACCAGATAAGAATAATGAAACAGGCCAGATGAGGTGGTTCATAAAGTCCCATCCAACTAGAAGATTTTGTGATTTTATGATGACAAATTATGTGAGATATCAGATGTTAATGTGTTCTTTTTGTTCTTTAAATTGCATTAAAACTTGTTTACAATATTCCTTTGCTTAGTAAACCCTTTTCAACAGTTTTCTACTCCCCAGACCTGATGGCCTATTTTCAGTACTGCTTGACCACGTTGCAGCATTTAACAAGGGGGACCACCCTCTCCTTTGTGATAATCTCTTCTTGCTTGACCTCCATGACACTGCATTATCTAACTTCTCCTTCTTCTCTAACCACCCATTTTTTGTTTCCTTTTTAGTTTTGCTTCTGTTTCCCATCCTGTAAATGCAGATGTTCCCTATGTTTTTGGCTTCTTCCATCTCCTTTTTTCTCTCTCTTCTCTCTCTCTCCTTTGACCACCTCCTCCACTATCCCAGATTCAATAGCATGCCAATGTGGATTCTCCACATTGATGGATTAATGATAGATTAATTCATGATCTTGACTAAGTCCTTACCAGGTCTCATTGAGGACACACTAATCTTTCTACACTACATACATCTTTGATTAGGCCAATCCACTGTTTTAGGGCATCCGGCTTCTCCCAACTGCCTACCAAACAAACCTTACATACCTTCCTTAGCTTGTCATTTAAAGTCTTTCACAATCTGGCCCCAACCCCTCCTTCCTTCCCACTGGGGAAGTCTTCTAAAACTCCATTTATCTTTCAAGGCTCAGTTCAGTTGCCACCCGCTTCAACTTTTTTCTAGTGCCCTGCCTTTACCAAATATGACACAGTATTCATCAGATTAGTATTCAACACTTAGGGTTCAAAGGGATCTTAGAGGTCAAGTAGCCCAGACTTCTTTTTTTTTCAAATAGGTGAGGGAAATGAGATCTAGAGAGGCCACATAAAGTAAGTAATGGAGCTTGGATTTAAACTCAGATGCTTTGACTTCAAATCTAGGGTTTTCCTACTTTATCAAGTTGCATCTGAACTCCTACAGCACTTTTCATACTCTTTTATGGTGATGACCATATTCTACTGTAACTTGTTGATAATTTTGTTGTCTTATGTTTCCTACTAGACTTTAAACTCCCTGTGAGGAACTTTTTTCATATTTGTATGAACCAGTACATAAAACATAGTATTTTACACAAATAAGGGGTTCAATAAATATTTATTGATTGAATAAATGAATCAAAGGCAAATTTCAACTTGGTCCAAATATTTTACAAGTCTAAATGACTGATTTCAGACATAATGACACTTTACTGCCGTTTAAATTTGAACCCAACCTTAATAAATACTTATATTTGTCTACTAACAATCTGTGATTTGGTCTGGATTTTGGAGACTTAATCCATTTCCTTTCTTCTAGGAATGCAAGATGAAAGGGGTTGTTTGCACTAGAATCTATGAGAAAGCATGAGAACCACTCTGTCTCCTCACTCAGATGGAAGTTAATGTGGAAAATCAGGCTAGATCAATAAACCAAGCCTGATGCTGCTGTTTTTTTGCTCTTTTCATTTGTACCTGTCAGGAAAAGGACTAAACTGTGGGACGGAATTTAAAAAAACTGGATTGTAACTAATTTAAACTGCCATAGTCATAAAGATCAAAGCAATAAATTATATGGGTATATTCATTGCATTTAATCTAGTAGCTCTAGTTAGGCTCAAAGGATTGAGTATATCACAATGTACTCGGAAAGTCTTAGAAATTAGATTACATTAGAAATGATGCCAATAATAAATATTTGGATTAAACTATAGTTCAACTCACATAGTTGTTAGGAGCATGCAGTTAGTTGGTTGAAGAATAGGTACCACTACGATTTAGGTTCCTCTTACATGGCTTCAAAGAGCTATCTTTCTTTCCAGATCTCAAAATCAAAACCAAAACAAAACAAAAAAGTCTCAGTTTCAAAAAAGCAATCCAGATAGCAGAAGAATCTGGTTCTATCACAAGATCAGAAAAATGCAATTTTTCTCTTTGGATACAGAGACTTTAGGTCTTTGTCACCTAAAAAATGAGGCTTATTGTGATAAATAAGTAGTTCTCCAATACAATGAAATAATAATTAATTATTCTGTAATTAATAGCAGTTAATTAATCTTAATATCAGCTTCCTTTGCCAACTAATTTATGTTGGGAAGTAAAAAAATAAATTCATTAGAATTCCAGAAAATCTTTAACAAGTACATAAAAACTTCCAAAATACTGTTATTTCATTAGTGTATTTACCCCCTTCACTAATGTAGTCTGTAGTGCCCTCTGTGCCTTAGTAAATTACTTAGCAGTTTTTTGGTCAAATGAACTTATTGCCTAGGATCCATCTTTCTCACCTTGGGCATCTCAAAACTAAGATTGGTTGGTCCTCCAGGTGATAAACACATAGCCTACTCATAGCCTTGCAGCCTCTTAGGACCTGTCAGACTTTGTGTTTTGAGAAGCTAAGGTGATTTCTGTGAACCTCAGTGGAGGAATAAAATATATTGCCCCAACCAAGTTTATTTCTGTTAGATCTCATAGCTAACCCTATTAATAGTTTCTTTGCCATGCCTTAGTTTTATATGCAGATGGGCAATTTCTACCTTCTCATTTATTTTCCCTTCTGGAACTATCCTTTGCAATAAATTTTTCCTTTCTAAGAATAATACTTCTTTCAAAATCTTGCAACCCTGTTCTTTGACCTCAAAAAAGAGCTACTAAGGGCCCACCCTTGAAACCTTAAGGGGTCGCCCCTATATCCAATCAGAACTACCTATCCATGGACCTCAGGAAAAGATTTCAGATCCCTGTAGCAGTTGTTTTTATGTGCCACTGGGATACTAGGCCAAAAAGTCTTCATGGGGTGTCACTAACTTTGTCTGGTTTTAGTTTCGATCAAAATAAGCTCATTAAAGTGGGAGAGTGAAAAGCAACAGTGCCATTTTCAGAGGTCAGTGGTAATCATAATTTCGTACTTCAGAAATTCAGTTCCTTAATAAAAGCTATTGCTCTCTTATGTATTGTTTTGGCTCATTTACTCAACACAAAAGTCATAGGAAATCTCCCATTTTTTCCCCTTCAAAACAGGAAAAATGAAACAGCTCAGATTATGAGGGCATGAAAAAGTCACTGAGACAGGTGAAATATCTTGCTCTTTAAGAAAAGAGACTTTTAGATATTTGTTTTCTACAGTTATAAAGCTGGAGAAGAAGAAACAGAAAATGACATACTCCAGGATAGGTTTCAGCAAAAATTTCAAAAATGTTATTTATTCTGGATTTTCCCTTCGAGTCTTTACTGTAAGCTACTAAATGTCATGATGACAAAGATGGTAACCTTCATGGTACTTAATTTCATCTGATCCTATCAAGAATCCTATGAAGTGGTGGAAGTGTTATTATTTCTATTTTAATATAGAATATTAATTCCATATCATTCCTATTTAAATGATAATATTCCCATTTAAATATGGGAAAACTAAGATTCAGAAAGTTTAAGTGTACAACCTATAGAGTGTGTAGTAAGTGTGGAGTCAGGGCTAGAACCCAGTTTTTTTTCTGGTGTTAAGTCTAGAGTTCATTATATTAATTGAGGCTAATTGATCAGACTTCAGACCAAGGAGCAAGTCATAAGATCTTAGAACTTATAACTTTTTGCCCTATTTATCTTTTTTTTTCTTTAAAATTCATTTATTTTTAGTTTACAGCATTCAGTTCACAAGTTTTTGAGTTCCAAATTTTCTCCCCCTCCTGCTCCCCACCCTCCCCCCAAGATGGCGCGTAATCTGATATAGGTTCTACATAAACCTTCACATTAAACATTAGTCAAGTTGTAAAGAAGAATTATAACCAATGGAATCAACCACGAGAAAGAAGAAACAAAACAAAAGAAAAAAAGAGGGAGAGCAAATAGTTTGCTTCAATCTTCATTCAGACTCTCTCTGGATGTGTAACTGATAGCTTTTTAAAAGTGGAGTTCAAGAATAATAATAACAGCTGTCATTTATACCCTAGAGTGTTTTAAGGTTGACAGTGTACTTTACATATGTTATTTTGTATGATCCTCAATCATAAATCCTATGTAATAGATGCTATCATCCTCATTTTCCAAACAAGCAAACAGACTGACACATGGATGAATTTCACCCATGGAGGAACTCTACCTAGTAGGGATTAGAGTCAGGATTTAAAACTAAACCTCCCCAACATTTTTTTACATTGCAGTTTTAAAAGTAGTTTTTTAAAAAGTAGTTTTTAAAAATTTTCTCTATTTTGTAGGTAAGGACACTCAGGCTGAGAGAGGTAAAGTGACTTGCCCAGGGTCACACAGTTAGTTTTCAACCCAAGTTTCTCTTACCATTCTACCATACTGCCTCCCAGAAACATAATATTAGATTTAGGAGGATCCTTGGAGGCCATCTGGTTTAACCCCTACTACATTGTATAGATGAAGAAACTGAGACTCCAGGAGGTTAAGTGACTCATCCAAGAGAACTTAAGTAATTAGAATAACAACCAGAATTTGAACTTATTCTGGAGGGCTGAAATCTTTAATTCTAGAGCTTATTTATTTAATAACCAAAAGCACTAGGATAGGGGTGGGAAATGTGCGACCTTGAGGCCACATGTGGCCTTCTAGGTCCTTGGGTGGCCTTTTGACTGAGTCCAAGTATACAAGCATTTGTTCTGTGAAGTTTGGATTCAGTCAAAGGGCTATACTTGAGGAACTAAAGAGATACATGTATCCTCAATGCACAGGTTCCCCACCCCCTTCAATAAGAGAATAAAACCATAGACTACTAAACATAGCAACCTTTTTAATTTTCCCCAGCTCTACTGCTAACCAGAGAATTTTACATCTCGGTGGGAACTTAGACATCATTTAGTGGCCGAAGTTCCTCTCATTTTTATGAATGAAGAAACTGAGGCTTAGGGAAGGACCTGTCCAAGGTTACCAATCCATGCCACCAATGTGCCATGGTGGGAATTAGAATGGAAATCTCCTGACTCCCAGCAGTGTACACTTTTCATCACCTCTTGTGGTCTTCAACCTTCCCCACACTCCCTGAACTTCACTAAGGATGATTCCCACCCTTCCTCATTGTAAACTGTTATTCTTATTTTGAGGCCAGATTAATTTTATCATTTTAAAAAGTTCTTTGTTACTGACTTGATTAGTATGACTTCCTCTGGCCAGATATCTTCTTGCATCAAAAAATTTCGATGAGGTCTGTGATAGGTAGCATTTACATCCTTATTGTCAAGTAATGTAGAGTGAGAGGTCATCAGACCAAAAAGGAACCAAGTGTTCTTGTCCTGAAATCAAATGTCAGGAGGCCCAGAAGCACCTCACTCAAGCCAGGAGTAGAGATGTAATCAAGGCCTTTGTTAGGGAAGTAGCTCATTTACTACATATCCTTGCTGTTTCAACGACAGGCATCAAAATTGGCCACCTGCCATAGCTCAGCAGATGGGAAAATGAGTTTTTAAAAATAACAAAATGCAGACCAATAGGGAAAACAGAATTAGAAAATAAAAATTCCACCAAAGCCAGACTGAGAATTATGCTAGTGTTGGATTTGGGAAATCAACTTAAATAGTTTTGTAATTTTAGGATGAGACTAATGTCTGACTGTGTCTTTCCCAAATATTGTCCATTTTAAAAATGAAATAAACAAACAAAAATGTATGTGAAGGAGAAGATAACTCAGAAAGTGGGCACTGAAATGCAAAGCTTTCAATTCCCAACTTTCTGGGTTGGAGTTCTAGAAGAATGTAGCATAAATTGCTTTATGTGAAAGGAATAGGTCAGGCATTCCCAACTTGGAGTACACATACAACTGGAGGGTAAGAGTAGCTTGTCAGAATGCTATAGACAAGATCTGATTTAAAAATATATATATTTTCCTATTAAAATAATCTATTTTATTTCTTATGTGCATATGCGTGGCAAGCCCTAAAATTTATTTTATTTCATGCTGAATAGGGGGTATGGGAAAATTTACTGAGAGGCAAAGTGAGTAAGGACAGAAAAGACTGGGAAAACCCTAGACTACATGGTATCTATCCTAGTATTAAAGAGACAGCATCCCCTGCTGGCATTATGGTTGCCAGGGTTGTGACACCAAGGCCAAAGCTCAGATTATGCTCTAGAATGCATCTCACCTTATCTAGCAGGGAAAGAAAAGAAAACAGCTTTTGGAATTAGTTCCTTGTAGAAACAAATAATCCTGGCCTAAGGATCATAGTTCTAGAACTAGAGTAGCTTTCAGAGGTTGCCTAGCTTAATACCCTCTTCAGAGCACCTTTGGGCCAATAGGTAGTGCCTTAGTACACCGAGCACCAGGCTTAGAGTCAGGAAGACAACTTCTTGAGTTCAAATCTGGCCTCAGAAATTTACTTAGCTGTGTGGCCCTGGGAAAGTCACTTAATCCTGTCTGCCTCAGTTTCCTCATCTGAAACATGAGCTGGAGAAGGAAATGGCAAACCACTTCAGTATCTCTGACAAGAAAACCACAAATGGGGTCACAAAGAGTTGGTCACAACTGAAATGACTGAACAACAGTTGTACTCAACTCAATTCATAAGTAGAAAAGCATGGTTCCAAAAAAGTTAATTAACTTACCTAAGGTCATAGAGATGACAAGGAGAAGAGTGAGAATTGGAACCCATGTCCTCTCCTGACTCCAGGGACAGTGCTTTTCCCACCCTCAGATGGTGGGGGTACCTCTTCCTTTAACTAGCTTCTCCCTCCACTTGCTACATGACTTTAGGCAAACCATTTAATCTGTCCCTGCCTCTGTTTCTTGCATAAATTTGAAGAATTTGAATAGGATAACCTCTAAAGCCCCTTTCAATTGAATTTAACAAACACTTAGTAAGCACCCACGGTGTACAAGGTATTGTGCAAAGAACTGATGAAGATGAAAAGTTCAGATAAGACACAATTAAAACTAGAAAGACCTTTAAAAATCTTCTAGCTCAACTCCCTCTTCATTGAGGATGTAGGTTCAGAGAGGCAGTGATTTTCCTAAGCTCACACTGGTAGCAAGTAGCAGAATCAAGTTTTAACCAATTTGCTGTTGGCTAGTCAGCTCTCTGGGACTCAGTCTCTTGGATACTAATACTCCATTAGAGCTTTCCATTTGCCCTTTTTTAAAGTCTGGTTCTGTAAAGACAGTGAAATCCTTTACAATTTTACAGCTTATGTAAAGAACGTGTGAAATTTCTTAGAAGAATCACTGACATGTATTACAGTTGCTTTAAGTTTTGCAAAGCTTCTTGCATACACTATTTTTATTAAATTTTCAATTCATGGAACAAAACAAGCTTATGATACATGAAATGATGTAGAGCAAAGTGAGCAGAACCAAGAGAATATTGTATATAGGAACAGCAATATTGTTTTAAGAACAATTTTGAGTGAGTTATTTTGACTATTATAAATTCACAAATCAAAAATAAGACTTAAGATGCTATCTGCATCCAGAGAAAGAATTGATAAATAGAAGTATGTATAGAATAATTTTGCATATGTGTCTAATGGTAGATATACAGTTTATTAATCAAGTATAGAGCTAGAATGGACCCTAAAATCATCAGAACAATCTATTTAATAGTCCCCAGGACTGGTCACTTAGCTCGTAAGTGGCCATATCTAGATGTAGGGAGACAATTGAACCCTGGTCAAAATAGTGTACTAAAGCAATCTTGGTTTTACTGTTGACATATATGCACAATAAAGACAGGAATGCAGAAACGTGAGAGAAGAGTGACAACTTTTTTTGTGCTAGTTTAGTACATTCTAAAGCTAAGAGGAATGGAGGAATGTCTAAGGACTAGGATCTTACACAGATTTGGGGTTGAAAATAGCCTATCATTTTGTTAGTTGATGTTTAAAGCTCTTAACTTGCCATTTCCAAGGAGAAGCTGTAGTTATAATGGAAGCCACAATGATTGGCTGAGTCCCTTAAAAGATGAGCAGAGAAGCAGGTTTCAAAGAGCAATACCCAGTATTGCCTGGAACCATCAGTCACCAGGAGATCATCCTAGACCTATGATAATGCCAGTAAAGTAATGCACCGTGTCAAATAGCCACCAGTAGAGGGGAGGAACTTTCAGATCAATTCATCCTGGTGACATGCCAGACCTAGAAGTTTCAAGGAATGAGATGACCTCTATAGAAGATTCCATTGATCCTGCAATGTGATGACCAGAAGACATTGAACAGAAGTTCACAGTTTCATATATAATCCTTTTTTTTTGTTCTTTTTTATATGTTCAAATGTTTGTTGATTTTTTATACTTCATAATAAAAAAAAAATTTAGAAGAGTGAAAAAAGTTGACCTGTTACCCTTCTGCATCTTTCCCCTGTCTGTAATTTTAACAGAATGAAGGACTTGAGTTACAAAAGCTTGCATTTCTTTGGCCCAAGTGTCTGTGACCAGGGAAATATATAAACTGACTTTGAATTGTTAGAAATGTGCTATATACTAGGAAGTTCTTGCCAAAAGATGGCTGACTGCCTCTATGCCATATGAAGGAGAAGGAACTCAGTTGGGGTACCCAGATATTTTATGCGCCATTAATTAATTCATTGTTCCATACTTAGATTATCCACTGAGTCTGGCATTCTGATCTAAGCAATGAATAAATTAGTTTGGCCCAGTCAGTATTATAAATTATATTTCCCATGTTAATAGAAATTTATATTTGTCATTTCCTCATTTTTAGCAAAACCAAAATAATATTTTCACTGTCAGCAAGTTTCACTGCTTTTTCTCAAAAAGTATGTTGGCCTAGGAAGCAACTAAAAGTCCAAGGGTGACTTCCGCTTTTTGTATTGGCTTACCATGGTGACTGATAGTACTCAGACCTCAAACTGAGAGGGAACCAAATAAAATTAGTTCAATTTTTGTTGTCAAGTCATTTCAGTCAGGCCCAGCTCTTTGTGTCCTTATTTGGGGTTTTCTTGGTAAAGATACTGACGTGATTTACAACTGAGGCAAATGGGGTTAACTTGCCTAGAGTTTCCTGACTTCAGACCTGGCCCTCTATTACTGTTCTACCTAGCTGCCCCTTTCATTCAATTTGACAAACTCTTATTAAGTATTTATTATGTCCAAAGTACAATAATAGGTGGAGGATATGGAGATGACAGATTCCCGCCCTAAGAGAATCCAATCTATTGATGGGATGAAATGAACAAAGACATGTATAATAAAGTTATAACACAAAGTAGATCAGTATATAGGAGTGGTCCAATTGACTGTTCTGAGTAATTCAGGGAAGGAGAGGCCATTTAGTGAGAGGAAGCACCTTAGTTCTAAGTTGAACAAGTACACAGATGTCAGAGAAGGCAAGGTGAGAAACTTGTATTCTGAGCATCCTAAGAGAGGAAAGAGAGAGGGGAGTGAAATGACTGGATTGTAAAGACTCTATATTTCAATGGGGAGGTGGCAGGAGTGGAGGCACACAAGATTTTAGAGCCAAGGGGTGTCTGTATTAGGAAAGCTTGCCAGAAAGGAGATTGTGATCAGATGGGGCAGGCTAGAGTTCAGGATTTCTGAGAAGGAGCAATTCTGAGTGAAAATGAGTCCCTGTGGAAGGCTGCAGATACAGTGAAGTCCTGAAAGGTGAGAAATGCAGAGTCCAGGGGGTTGAAAGAGTCTGAAAAGGAATAAGGCTCAGCCTCCTGGGAAAAATAATAGAAAATTATGAAGGACTTTACCCCAAATCATTCATCCATCCTTGGCTTTAATATCATTTCCCGTTGCTATTATACTTAATAGGGTAAATACTCTTACCTTGGGGTAGGTAACCAGCCAATAAGCATTTACTAGGCCCATGGAACTCTATGCTAAACACCATGTTAAGGACTGGGGATACAAAGGAAGTCAAAACTAGTCCCTGGTCTCAAGGAATTAATATTCTAATGGGGGAGACAACATGCAAACAGTTATGTGCAAACAAGTTATAATCAAGACAAATTGGAAATGATCAACAGAGGAAAGGTACTAGAATGAACAGATATGGAGAAAGGCTTCTAGCAGGAGGTAAGATTTTAGTTGGCACCTTCAAGAAGCCAGGAGATGGAGATGATGATGGAGATAATTCCAAGTCAGGAGGACAGACATATTTTTAATTAATTTATTGGTTTCAAATGTGCAGAAGAAATTGAGAAGGGAGATTTGGAAGGATTATAGATTTTAAACTGGATGGAAACCTGGAAGGCCATCAAAACCAAATGTTTCATTTTTTAGACAAAGCTCAGAAGAGTTAAGTAACTTGTTCAGGAACCTTAGTGATGCTATAATTCAGTTTCTTCTTTATAGTTGAAGAATCAAAGGCCAGTAGAGCTCATGTGATTCACCCATGGTTATGCAAAATAAAAACTAGGAATATTGTGGTCAGCTGTAGTCATAGAATCATGTGTCCCAAACAGGGAAGGACCTCCAAGGTCATCTGGCCCACCTCCCTCATTTTAGGGATGACACGACTGAGTTCAAGAGAATTTGATTGCCTTGCCCTAAATCTCAAAGGTTATAAATAAAGGAACTGAGATTGGAACCTAGATCTTCTCCAGCTCATTTTACAGAGGAGGAAACTGAGACAAAAAGGGTTAAGTCACTTGCCCAAGGTCACACAGCTAGTAAGTGTCCAAGGTCAGATTTGAACTCAGGAAGAGGAGTCTTCCTAACTGCTGAACCACTCACCTGACTTCTGTAAAGTACAAGATACAAAAGGCAGCATAGCATAACATAGCATAGCATAGTATAGCATAGCAGATAGGGCACTGGCTTTGGGGTAAGAAATATTGGGTTTCAAATATTACCTCTGACACATACAAAGTGTGTTATCCTGAGCAAATAATTTAATCTTTAAATTCTGCTCCCCGTATAAGGTGTACTGTAAATGTTTAACAATCAGCTCTCAAAAAATTAATGCAGAACCCACTTTTAAATTTAATCTGAATTAACATTTCTCCATCACTTTCTAAAGTCTAGACAATCAACAGTACAATATATCAAACCCTGATTTATATCATTTCTCAATTTCCAGTTTATAAGTGCTCATACTGAAATTTAGCAATTGATTCTAGGAACTGGTTTCAGCATGGTTTACATAAATTGTAAATCAATGTCAGTTTGGGCTTGGGAAGGGAGTTTCCTTACTGGTATAGTTCCTTACACTGATGAAAACACAGATACAGACCACAAACCAAGTTTAAAAAAATATCTCTCTTTAAAATGGAGGCAAACTCTACCTCATAGAACCATAGAATTTAAAACTGAAGGAAATCATCCTATCCCATCATTTAAGTATCATCATGGTGCAGTGGAAAGAACACCCTGACTTCATCATCAGAGGACCCAGGTTCCAATCTCAGTTTCCCTATTTACAACCTTTGGGATTTTTAGGGCAAGACAATAAAATTTTCTTGGACTCAATTGTGTCATCTCTAAAAATGAGGGGGTTGGACCAGATGACCTTTAAACTCCTTTGGGACACATGATTCTATGACTACAGCTGACCAAATATTCCTAGCTTTCACTCTTGCTAGCTTTATAACCATGGGCAAATCACGTGAGCCCCACTGGCCCTTGATTCCTCAGCTATAAAGAGGAAATTTAATTATAGTATTTCTAAGGTACCTGAACAACGTATTTAACTCCCCTCAGCCTCAGTTGCTTTGTCTATAAAAAGAGGCATTTGGTTTTGATGGTCTTCCATCTATAATCCTTCCAAATCTCATTTCTCAATTTCTTCTGCAAATTTAATACAAATAAATCAATAAAAATATGTCTGACCGCCTGACCTGGATTTTTTTAGAAGACTCAAGAAATAATCAGCCTTAAAAATATAGGAAATTATTTTGAACAATGCATAATATTGTGGCAGCCTACCAAAAATCTGTGTAAAAATGCCAGGAATCTTTCAGGGCTAAATGTGAATGACAAGGACAAAGCTTCTGATCTCCTGTTAAGACAAGATGTACTTGGGTCCCCTGGAGGACACAGCTTAAATAGTCATAAAGTCACATGTGCAAATGATTTGATTATTGTTGGTTTAGTGCCCAGTCGACAGAGAACAAGTTGTCCAGTTTTGAGACCAAATCGCTCTAGTTGACTACATGAAGGTAAGAGATCTCACTTAAAGCTGGGGAGCTCACAATTTAACCTCCTTTTTCTGTCATGAAACTCTTCCTGTGTGGAGTCAATACCTGTGACAAATAACCAATTATTTAAAAAACATTCAATTTTCAAAAAACCAACACAGGGACATGGAGCAAGATTCCTTAGAGTAAATTAATGATGTATTATTATGTATCCTCATCGCTTTTGTTTTGTCCAGGAATCTCTGATTTCCATAAAAAGTAGGTGCTGGGTTCCATCTCATTGGATGTCTTCAAGCCACTCTTCAGGGCTCATTTAACGGGGTTTCTTGATTTGGTGTATGTTGGAATAGATGACCTCTGAAATACCTTCCAAGCTGGACATTCTGTGAACAGCAGCCAATCTGATTCACATTTTCATGCACGTTTCACATCTCAATACATCCTGTTGAGATGCCAAATTCTGTGGCACTGTGGTGGTGAGGGTGGTGGGGGAAGGTGTGCTGCCCTTATTTGACAGGCAGCTAGGTGGTAGAGAATTGGAATTGGAATTGGAATCAGGCAGATATGACTTCAATCCTGCCTTAGCCACTTCCTAGCTCTAGTACTCTGGGTAAGTTGTGTCCCCTCTCTCAGCTTCAGTTTCCCCATCTGTAAAATGAGGATGATATGAACACCAACCTCACAGGATTACTACCAGTCAACAAATATTTATTAAGGTCCTACTACGTGCCAGGCACTGTGCTAAGTGCTAGGGTTACAAATAAAGGCAAAAGTTTCAAGAAGCTCATAGTCTAATGGAGGGGACAACAAGTAAATAACTAAACACAATCAAGCTGTATACAGGCTAAATCTGAAATAAACAGAGGAAAGGCACTAGAATTCAAGAGAGGGGCAGGGAAAGCTTTCTTGGTATTGTAAGGACTGAATTTAATAATATCTATGAAGTGCTTTGGAAACTTTAAAGTACTATAGTATTAATTAGCTATTAGTCAGTAGGTAGCTACTGTATCTCACTGATGTGGCTCTCTCACAGTCCTAGAAGTTCATGAGCTGTATTCTTTCTACTTGCCCTAAGACAGACCTACAAAACTTGGCAGTAGGTAGGTGCCAAAATTAAAATAGGTTAAACTTCTTCAGGTTGCAGATAGGTTTTTAGCAGCTCACTTTCCAAGTAGAGAAATAATTAATGATTAAACTATTTTGTAAACAAACTATATATTTTTTAAAATGGGAAATTTCAATTAATATCAATTAATTATACTTATTACTTAAGATTTTTATCATGAAATCACTCCTCTCAGTCTAGAGACAGACTGACAATGGTTGGTTGCTGAGGGACATGTGACAAACAGGAGAGAATGCACATTGGCAACTCACCAAGTTACATGATGGGCACAATAGTGACTAGTAGAAGGCAGGTCAAGCAGGGCACGGACAAAGCATTAGTTATATCTTTACTTTCTTTTATATCCTCAACATTTTTCAAGGACCACCTGAAATCCCTTGGTGACTGAAAGTTGGGTTGGCCATATGATGTGCAGGCCTGCCCTAAGGCTTCATACTATTCAGCACACAGTAGCACTTCCATAAATTTACCTGGGGTTGGGGTGGGGATGAGAACACCAAAACAATGAGGAGACTTGCTCTCCTTACTCATAGTTAAGTGCAATATCATGGTGCAGGAGTTAGCTGTGCTCAAGTACCAAACTAGCTGGCACCTTCAGAATCATCCTACAGGCTAGGCAGAAAGACTCCCGTGACTAGTGACTGATCTGGATGAGTGAATCTGAATGAATGAATGAATGAATGAACAAATATCTCTTAAGTGATTACTATTTGCAAAGCAATGGGAATAAGAACTGAATATATAAAAACAGAAGATGGGTGGTCTGCTAGTCATTCAGGGCCTACCACTAAATGCATTTACCCCAAGTCTATACCATCACACTGATTGCTCCATTCCTAAAAATGAAGGAGAAAATTCAGGTTTGGAAGAAGGAGTTTTCTGTCCATTTTGTCCAGGAATAGATGTGATTAATGGAAATGACATTCAGCAAAATAAAAGGGCAGCTCTATTTCTGTATCTGATTTGGCTTTAGGTTTGAACAAGACCTAGCAATAAAACTACAAAGTGTGACAGTGGTCTCTGTGATGTGGACTCAGTCAAGAACCTTTTCCTAGGAGACTCAGCGTTTCTCAGTGTAGCTAGAGAAAGTTATATAATTGTACTGCCTAATTTCAACTGGGTCGTCACAGCAGCAAGGCAATGCTTCTCCTCCCTCCAATCAGTTTTCTATCTCTGTCATCATGGTGGCTATTCCAAATATTCCTCCCCTCTTCTTCCCTCCCCTCTCACCACATATAGCCACTCAGTTGTTTCTTTCTCCACAGCATTCCTCAGATACATTCCCTTCTCTCTGCTCACACAGCCACAGCTCTGACATAGCTTCCCATGACCCCACTCTTAAACTATCACAATAGGCTTCTTATTGGTGCCCCTACCTCATGTCTCTCTCCACTCCAATTCATTGTCTAGAGCTGCCAAAAATAATTTTCCTAAAGAACAGTTCTGAGCATTTTACCCCTTACTCAATAAATTCCATTGGTCCCCCATTACCTCTGGGGTCAAATAAAAAGCTTTTATATTTGACATTTAAGGTCTTCACAACCTAGACTCTTCTTATCTTTACGATCTGGCTTACTTGCTGTATTTCACACATGATGACATGTACTGCATTCCTGTCTTCATGACTTTGTATTAGCTTTGGTCTGGATCCATTTATTCATATGCTGCCTCCTCTACTAAAAACTGTAAGCATCTTGAGGACAGGCTGCTTTTTATCCCTATGTATCCCCAGTACATAGCACAATATCTGGAATGCTTATTGATTGATAGATTTTTCCAGGATTTACAGCCATATAGCATCATTTGGAATAACATTCATGTAAAGAGAGTATTATATTAGATAGTGGCTTCTGATCATTAAAATGCTTTACAATTTATATAGATGTACCGTTATCTTTGGTTTCATCTACTGACATGGTGCTAGGGAGGAAAGGAACAATGGCTAGCCTTTATTCTGTCCTCTTCAAACCACATCTGAAATATTATGTTCACTTATGGGTGGTACATTTGAGGAAGGACATTGGCAAACAAGGGCATAGATAGAGGAAAGTAACCAGCACAGAGAATACACTAGAGAACATGCTTTTTGAGAATCAGTCAGAGGAAATGTAAGTGTTGAGATTACACGGGTGGGGAACCTGCAGCCTTAAGGCCTCTTCTGGCCTTCTAGGTCCTTTAAGTGCAGCCTTCCCATTGACTCCAAAGGCTGGGAGAGAAGAGTGCCTGACAGGTGTCTCTAAAAATTCAAAGGTGGCATGTAGAGGAGCATTAAACTTATTCTATCCTTGCCCAGAAGGCAAAATTAGTACAGTAGCAATAGATGGAAGCTACAGAAAAGCATATTTCAGCTCCATGAAAGAAAGGGCTCCTTAACAATCAGAACTGTCCTAAAATACAATGGGGCTGCCTCAGAAGGTAGTGAGTTCCCTGGCATAGGATTTCTGCAAATTGAGGTAAGATGACAACTTGTCAGAGACGTTAGACAGTCAGTCAATAAATATTTATTAAGTGCCTTCTATGGGCCAGGTACTTTGCTAAACTCTATGCGTACAAAGAAACGCAAAAGCCAGTTCCTACCCTTGAGGAGCTCACAGTCCTATGGAGGTTGGAGAGAGGATTCTTGTTCTGCTAAGGATTACAGCAAGCAGCCTCTTAGTTTCCTTCCAATACTAACATTCTGTGATTTTGCTTTTATGCTGGATTAAGTAGCTGATTGGTGATGGATACATTCCAGGCTTACATACAACTGGGAATTCCTCAGAGCTAGGCAGGGAGGTCACTACATCAGTGACTGACTGGTGATGAACTACATTTTCATTTAGGATCATAACTGATGGGAACTCCCGGCTAGGTCATATTATGCCAGGGTATTCAACAAGTGGTTAATGTTAGAGTTGTCATTCATCATTAATATACATAGGGTGTTCAGTGATATATTCTTTTATGTTCCATATGTGCCCCTCTAATTAGCCAGATATAACTAGAGAAGTTCTCAGGGTCATAGATGTAGAGTTGGAAAGGCCCTTCCAATCCAACCCCTTCATTTTGTAGATGGGAAAACAGAGGCCCAGAAAGAAGGAAAAATTAGTCTCCCTCATGTAGAAAGTAGAAGAGACAGGTTTTGACTTCAGGTTCTCTGACTCCAAATCCAAGACTCTTTCACTGTATCATGAGATGTCCCCTCATTAAAAATATCACATTTGTCCATGTATCTTTCCACTCAAAGAAACCCTTATCGCAATTTTGGGGGACTGTCCACATTGGGAAAATGGAGCCCTTTGTTCTGCCATGGACCAAAAGCAAGAGAAATAAATTCAGATTTTACCCACCATCTGAAACCTTCCCTAACACAGAATGACAAATTCACATAGCTAGCCCATTAAGAGTTTTTTATGTACTTTTCTAATGTTTCCCTCTACAGGAACGTGTCCCACAATGCAGACCTGTATATCAACCATGGGCAAAGCACCTGGGCACGGTCACACCCTGATAAAAAAGATCCTACGAAACTGAACATACAAGTCATTGGCAGCTCACCCACTAGTGGTTCATCAAGATCATTTTGAAATAAATGACAAATTTCATCACAAAATCCCACTTGGATTAAGTCCCAAGACTTTTAGGGTAAAAGTTAAGTTTATTTTGCAATGCAGGAAATTACTGAGTAGGTTTGGGAATGCATTTTTTTTTTGCTTTTTGTATAATTTCCAAAATGTTTTCTTCAATATTTAGGAAAAGGGTCAGTGCACAAAAGGGACAAGAAAACTGGCAAACAATATCCCAAACTTCTGGGTCTGGGAGCAGAGGGGAGTTTTGAAAACACGGATGTCCTGACGCCACACCAATGTGACTTAGATGATGGCTTTTCCAGATACATGTGGGAATGATACCTTGGGGATTCAAACTGGAATAGGGCCCTGTGCTCAAGGTGGACAAAACAATCCTGATTTAGATCCAGCAGAAAGAATGGGTAATTCTTCCCCATCCTGGTGTAAACATATCCCCAGCTAGGTGTGGCAGAAGTAGCATATTGGACAAATTGAAGGGAAATATTTTCTAGTGGCACAAAATGAAAACTAGCACCACCAGAATCCACTAAATTCAAGAAAATAAGCTTTTTATGATGTCTTTAAGGTTCATGAATTTTTTTTGTATTTTTGTGATGATTACACTATATATGTGTATATACCCATAAACACCCTCCTCTGAGAAACCACAGAATTTTGTATCTCATCTACATCTTTTTCTAGTTAACTAATAAATAACAATGCATAGTATTAAAATTATTTCACTAAAGCAAAAAAAGCACCAGGCACAGTTAATAGTTTTAACCCTGGAGGCCCTTCAAAGAAATGTGTAGTATAAGTGGAAATGATGATAGTTATTATTACCGCCTTTATTATTTATGCTGAATAAGGTACATTTGATTTATTCTATGCCGTTAGTACTATTGTTAAGCTCTTTATGACTCCACCTTCTTAGTCATTCTGGGGATAAAAATCAAGTTCTCTAACTGGAAATTCTTGTTACCTGACATTTGTAGGGTCATTTGTTATTCATTGCCTGTACTTCTGACATGCTATACCCAGAGAAAAGAATACATGGAGAATAGAACAGAAGAGAGTAGAACAGAGTTGAATCTGCCCCTCTCCCGCTTCTTGTCTCCTACAGGCTTCCCTTTAGGTTTTATTTAAATGGAAATCATCTGGTATAAACTCTCTCCATTCCCCTTTTCAACTGTAATTCTTTCCATGTACTTCCTCCCCTATTTTGCCTTACTTCCTTCGATCCTGTTTTACAGAAAGAGTTGACCCTCCTCTTTATTAAAGCTACCCTTACACCAACTTTGATCTCATGCCCTTCCACCTCTTCTGTGATCTTGTCTCAACATGCCTAAAATTGAATTCAAATTTTTCCCTCATAAATCTGCCTCTCCTCTCTTTAAAACCCCATGGTTGTGCAGGTGTTTCAGTTGTGTTTGACTCTGTACCTCCATGGACCTCTATCCATGGGGTTTTCTTGGCAAAGATACTCCAGTCGTTTGCCATTTCCTTCTCCAGTGGCAAACAGAGGTTAAGTTACTTGCCCAAGATCACACAGCTAGAAAGGTTCTGAAGCTGGATTTGAACTCAGGACTTCCTGGCTCCAAGCCCAGCACTCTAGCCACTGTGCCACCTAGCTGCTAATCTTCCCAAAGCCCCATCATCTTCCTAATAAATCAGACCCATAATTTAGTATTATCTTTGGGTCTTCTCTCTTCTTCATCCCGTTCAACCAATCAGTTGCCACATCTTCTAATATCTTTTGTACCCAATTTTGTCTGTAGCTTTGCTGGAGTTACCTTCTCAATAGGCAGCTGGCATCTGTTTTCCCCTGAATTTTTCTGTACCTTGGGCACCAAAGAGAGATGAACATGTGGGATAGGGTAACTTCTGGGGAATTATGGCAAAGGGCAGTTGTCAGGGATTGTGCTGGAATCATATGCTCTAGTGGAACTTTTAAAAGGGCAGATGTAGTACTTTTTGAGTTTCACTTTTACTGATTGATTCATACCCCTGGGGTGCAGCTGCAAGCCTGGGAGAAGACATGGATGTGGGATTCCCAGTGGGGAATTTCTCTTTTTGTCACCCAATTTTATTTTTATTATTTTATTCTGAATTTAATAAACAGCAAATAAAATAAGCATTTCCATTCACAAAATAGAGCAGGAAAAGAGAAAATTTGGTTCTAAAACCATGAAATTAATAAATTCAACATATAACTTTCACACGTCTTAATTTCCTGTATTTACTTATGGTCTTCCTTATGTCCTCTTTCATGAATTTAAAAAAATAATTTAATGACCCTCCTTTCTTTCTTTTCTGACAATCTTATCTCTGCCTCCCTCATCCCAGTAGAGAATTTCCCTTGGCTGGTCATGGAAGTTCCAAATAGTTTTTCTCTGGCTTCCAAGGAGTATAACTGAGACATAAGGAGAAACAGAGACAAAAACTGTTCACTCAGGGAGCTGTCATGAGGTATTTTCCTTTGAACCTTTTTGACTATGAGATCAAGAATGCTCAATAAACTGTAGGCACATCTGCTCCAGTACAATATGCAGAATATAGGGTGGGAGAAACTGACAATCCTGACTCTACCAAAATGGCAGCAACTTGGCTAAAGTTGCTCAGATATGAACACTGTGACATTTTTGTAACGTGTGTCTGGTACACATGCAGAGCATTTGGGATTGTGTGTTTCCACATGGGAAGCTTAGGAAGCCTTCTTTGAGGAGAATTATCATTGTGCATAAGAGAAATTCCCCAGGGTGATTGTGGACCATGAGTAGACATTCCCTAACTGACTCCAGTGAGCTAACCACTTGCTGAAAAACATCATAAAAAGCCTATTTTCTTGAATTTGAGATATTCTAGGTTTTCACTTTATGTTGCTAGAAAATATTTCTCATCCATTTGTCCAGTATACGGTTACATAGGTAGACATTCTATAACTGGCTCCAGTGAGCTAACCATATGTATAAGGTTTTGTGACTATGAAGGTACCTCCCCTTTACCAGCTCTTGGGGATTCCAATGATGTTTTTATTCATGGCACATGGTGAGAGGATTGGAATCCTTGACCCTAGGAGTTTCAAAAGCTGAGAAGAGAAAGCCCCAGAAATCTGGGAGTTGAAGCACAGGCAGAATGTTTCAGCCAGCCCAGGAATGATGACCTGAAAAGAAAGTAATAGTCTTCAGGATGACCTTTGGTTTTTCCCATCTAGAAAAAGCTGAGAGAGAACTCAATGTGGTATATGAAAGAATATGTCCCAAAGGTGTTGCGGAAAATGTTTTTATGATTGGTCTAGTTATATTTTTGAAGCAAATATCTATACTTTTATAAAAGCTAACTGATCTAAATAGTTAGGTGGAACTGGGTGGCTGGTCACTGCCCCTCCCAAAAATGATGGGAATATAACTTAGTAGGGTCTTGAGCAGATGGCAGAGACATTCAATGCCCTCAAAGTTCCTGAGAACCCTAGGAGCAGAGGTAGCTTGCTTATCCCCACTGAAAGAGTGGGCCCAGAGGATCCATATAATGACATAATATCATTTTCACTGTAGTAAATAAATTTTATCCCATATTCCAAATGAATGTATCTTTTTGGTAATAAAGATTCAAGATTGGGGTCTTAGCAGATTGGGGTATATGTAAACAAAGAATTATAAGTTATTTACAGAATTCCTATGGGCTTAAAGCATGGAGACACCAGGAACTAGGGAAAGCTTAGATGACTAAGTAATTCCTGTGTGTGTTTAATTGGGTGGGAGCTAATGTAGCAAATTTCAAGTGCCATCTGGATGTGTTATGCAAAAAAATTCATATCAAAAAATACTTTGGAGATAATTTAGTTTGTTTGGGTCTTATATTAACTTTGCATTATATATATATTACATGTATTTTCATCTATATATGTTTAATACATACACATATGTATTTTCATACATAGATAATGTATATATAGAGAGAGATTTCTATCTTTATTTCTATCTATATATGAAAGGCATGTGGGTGTAGGTATTATCTCCTTCTATAGAATATTAAGTTTTCTGAGGTCAGGGACTATTTGATTCTTGTTTTTGTATTCCCAAGGCCTAATAGAGTTTGGGACATGCAGAAGGCCCTTAACAAATGTTTGTATATTGGTTGATTATTTAAGGAGATG
>WOXC01011597.1:97500-228972 GCA_011680675.1 Gymnobelideus leadbeateri
TGCTAGTGAGCTCACTTCACATCCCCAGCAGAAGGTTCTCACTGGTGTCTGGGGTCTGTGTCTCTCAAGCAAGCCTTGGAGCATGTCCACACATAAATTGTTCTCCAATTGATTTCAATATTAATCTTATATCCTCAACTGGAGCTTTAGGAGAAGTGGTATGATCAGGTGGAAAGAGGAGCAGAGAATTCCAAGAACATGGTTGTGTGAACCACTACTCAACGATAGTAATGACATCGCTGCAATAAACAAACACCTTCAATAGTATAGGAACAGAGATGTAGACCTAGAGAAGATCTTAAAGGTTTACAAATGAGGAAGCTGATTGAGGCTCAAGAAGGTGGTTTGTGAGCCTGGGTTTCTATGGTTCACAGAAGTAGCGTTCTAACCACTATGTCATGGTGCCTCTTGAACAGAAGTTATCTAGCAAGTATTTGGGGGCGGTGTGGAAGTGAATTTGGGGGGAAGGGGAGTGCTGACATGTTTTAAAGAAAAAAATGACTCCACTTAGATCAACTTAGATCTTTTTCTATTCCTTCCTTCCTTCCCTCCCTTCTTCCTTCCTTCCTTCCTTCCTTCCTTCCTTCCTTCCTTCCTTCCTTCCTTCCTTCCTTCCTTCCTTCCTTCCTTTCTTTCTTTCTGTTAAACAAGGTACAGCCTTTCTGTCAATTAGCAGAGCAAAAAATATCTTACACAACTTGGTAAAGCTCTAGTAAGCTAGCTCCCAAAAAAAGAATTCCAGATAACCCAGCTTCCTCAGTATTTTATGTGTATTACAACACATGTCACAGTGCAGTTTGCTATTTGTTTATTAAAAGCCTTGTGAATATATCCAGCAGCAACCATATGAGTGTTACATAGACAATTCACAAAATGATTTGTGTAACATCAGCTTAAAAGTTTTGAGTATAAATATGTATGGTCTGCATGTGTATGTTTTATAAAGAGGCATTAATCAAAATCAGTCATATTAAATTATGCTTTACATTATTTCCCAGAAAAGATTCTGACAAGGCACAATACTAATGCATTTAAGTTTTTCTTCTGGAACCTGTGAGAACTGGGTCATGGTGGACCAAATAAAAGGCAGATACTCTTTAAGGGTAAAAAAAAAATCACATTAAGTCACTAAAATGCTTTACTTTAAATGCAAATTAAAGAGGTCACGCAAGCATTGAGATTTCTTCTTAGAAAATGAGCAGACTTATAACATCAGTCAATAAATGTTTACTAAACACCTAAAATGTGCCAGGCACTCTGCTAACTGCCAGGGGTACAAAAATTACAAAAGATAGTCCCTCTTCTTTATGAGGTGTCTTGGGAACTGCTTGGGTATTACTGGTGCTAAAGATTAGACTTCCATTGCTCAATGCATCTCTCTCAGGCATACAATTTTCTTTTGTGGAAGAGTTTCGTGAGTAGGTATTGTGATGGATATATATGTTTGTGTGTGTGTACCTAGCCATGTGGCACAGTATATATTTTTTAAACCATTAAATATTAATTTGTGTTTTGAAATTGTAAAGTATCTCCGATTTCATAAAATCACTCAGGCACAGTTTCCAACACTGCCTTAGAATAATGTATTCAAAGTAGGGGCCAAAGATTTTGGTGGAGGGTGGGGGGGTTGGAGGGGAGGGGATTACAACTGTGCAATTAAATAATTGGAGTATAGAAAAAGTTACACCCCACTCCCTTTGCATAGGCTTATCTCCTATATAATCATACCACCCCCTTGAGCCTTTATCATCAAAACTCTTCTACTCTGATCTCTCTCCAATCATGTCTTTGAAAGTTTTTTAAGTTCACCCAAAGGGATAGACCTTCTCCCACATCTTCTGTAGCAGTCATAATTGAGCTGTCACATTCAGTTACTAGACAGTAGCAACCTAGCTAGGTCCTCAATCTCTTATTGAATAACATGATATTGGGTTTTTTTTTTCTTTCCTGCTGACATTTTTATGCCTCTCTTGAGTCTTGACTTTGAAGATCAAATTTTCTGTTGGGCTCCAGTCTTTTCATCAGGAAGATTTGGAAGTTCCCTATTTCATTGAATGACCATCTCCTTCCCTGAAAGATTATGCTCAGTTTTGCTGGATTGTAATCCAAACTCCTTTACTTTACAGAATATCATATTCCAAGTCCTCCAATATTTTAATGTAAAAGCTGTTAGGTCCTGTTCAATCCTGGCTGGTTCTATGATATTTAAATTGTTTCTTTCAGGCTGCTGGCAGTATTTTCTCCTTGACCTGATCATTCTGGGATTTGGCTACAATATTCCTTGGTGTTTTTAATTTGGGATCTCTTTCAGGAAATGATTAGTGGATTCTTTCGATGACTAATTTACCTTCTGGTTCTAGTACCTGAGGGAAATTTTATTTGTTGATTTCTTGAAAGATGCTGTCCAGGCTCTTTTTTTAAAATCATGACTGTCAGGTAGACCAATAATTCTTAAATGATCTCTCCTGAATCTATTTTCCAGGTCAGTTGTTTCCATTGTTTTTCTCTTATTTTTTAAATTCTTTTGATTTTGACTGATTCTTGATGTTTCATAGAGTTATTAGCTTCCATTTGCCCAATT
Source organism: Gymnobelideus leadbeateri (assembly GCA_011680675.1). Taxonomy (NCBI): domain Eukaryota; kingdom Metazoa; phylum Chordata; class Mammalia; order Diprotodontia; family Petauridae; genus Gymnobelideus; species Gymnobelideus leadbeateri. The sequence goes on from WOXC01011597.1 coordinate 100,082, forward strand.
CTAATTGTTAGTGAATTGCTTTCTTCAGTTAGCTTTTGTACCTCTTTTTATATATGGCCCATTCTATTTTTTAAGGCGTTCTCTTCAGTGAGTTTTTGTGTCTACTTTTCCATTTGGCCAATTCTACTTTTTAAGGAGTTGTTTTCTTCATTGTACTTTTTTCCATTTGGCCAATTGTATTTTTTAAGGAATTGTTCTCTATAGGCAATTTTTGTCCTTCCTTTTGCAAGCTGTTGACTCTCTCTTGCATGCCTCTCATTTCTTTCCCCAATTTTTTTCTATCCCTCTTATTTGACTTTTAAAGTCCTTCTTGAGCCCTTCCAAGAAAGGTTTTTTTGGGCCTGAGATCAGTTCATATTCTCCTTTGAAGTTTCAGATGTGGGTATATTGACAATGTTGTCCTCTTCTGAATTTGTGTTTTGATCTTCCCTGTACCCATAGCAAGAATCTATGGTCATTGTCTGTTTCTGCTTTTTGTTAATGATATTTGGTATTTTCTGGCTTTTAAAGTTGAGCTCTCCTGCTGGAGCAGAGGGGACACCATTCCAGGAGTCTTGTGCTGGGGCAGTTCTTGTACTGGCAGTTAGAGACTGTAGGGTTCTAGCTGCTTACCTGTTGCTGAGCTGGGGTCCTAGTGGTGGTGTCTGGCATGTGCTAAGGTCAGGTTAGGTTTTCCAGCATTTCCACAAGGATAAACTGAAGTCCTAACAGGTTGGGGGGAAGGTCTGGTCCTTGCCAGGGTCATACAGTTAAAAAGTATCTGAGGCCAGATTTGAACTCAGATCTTCTGACTACAGATCTGGTGCTCTATCTACTGTGCCACCTAGCCATATATTAGTCTAATTTATTTCACTTAGAATATTGGTTCCTTGAGGGAAAGAATTACATCTCACATAGTCTTCAAAAGTTCATAACTTTATTGGTATGTCACAAAGTTCTACAAAACTAACTCTTGGCATAGGCAGCCAGTAATGGGTTACATGTATTTCATTTAAGGAGATGTTCATTACCAGAAGTTTGAATGCTTAGTGATTACATTTATTTGGCTGCATGCATTTCTTGGCACAAGGTCATACATTTGCTGGGTACTGTGTTTATGTGGAAAAGGGGAGTCAAAAAGTTATAAAGGAAGCCTTCAATGTGATTTCAGTGTTAGTTACTAGAAAGGGGAATTCCCACTCAAATACACAGAGTTGAGCACCATAAATGTTCACATTACTACCAGACTTGTACCTCATTCTAAGGACGTACCACAAGAGATGGCATAATCAAAGGAAGTAAGTATAATATTGTGGCTGCCATGACTTGCCCTAGCACTAACACAGAAAAAATGACACTTAGTTACTTTGGTAGTGTCTTTGTAGACAAGATGGCTAAGAATCAATTTATTCCTTCATCTGGGCCTAAGCCTAAACAAAAGTAAAAATTGGAAAGGTAGAAAGAGGGAGTATTTTCATCCTCTTATTCCTAGAAGACCATGTTTCTCATGGTCTTCTGGATGAGAAGGAAAGAATTGAACCAATGACATAATGAAATGAGAGCTTCTTGTTAAAACAGAGTTAATCTCCAGGCACATCATTTTAGGACAATTCATTTCAATACCATCCCTGGGAAGACACATAGAAAAAAGAAATGGCTTTTAATGACCAGAAGAATGTATCCTTGCAGTGTCCATATGCCTAACATTGTTGAATAGCTTTTTGCCAGAAGTCTAGCCAATATTTCAGCATTAACATTCATCATCAGGAAAGAGATTTATTTTCTCATTTTTCCTGCTCTTTCCCTTCTTTATCCAAAGTAGTGGCAAAGGGTGTACAGAACCACAGTCTGTTACAGGGAGTACATTGCACTAGTCAACTTTTATTCCAATGTATGGACTTAGAAACCTTTGTGCTATTAGGTTACAGTGCTTGCCACACTGAGCATCAATCATTATTGTAAAACCTCATTTAAAATGAAGCTTCTGTTTATGGTTGCTGTTCATGCCCCCACCCCCACCCCAAGAGCTACAGGAAAACAGAGGTAAGAGAGAAATCGACTTTCTTGGTGTCTCAAGGAAATCAGCACTCACACACTGAGCAAGAGCCAAGACTACTCTGTGCTTTCCCCAAAATGCTGGAAGTTTAATGCCAACTGGGACATTTCCCTTATTTTTTTTCTCTTCTTATCTTTCCCCAACCATAGTTCCTGATATTCTCACCCTAGTTGGAAAACCCAAGGTTTTTCCTGCTATCTTTCTCAGTTTCTTTTATTCTCTGCCTGTCACTCCCTCATTTTGGGATATTTGGCACTGAATGCAAAGACACTTCCATAAATCTCTCACATGGGCATTCTCTCCTCCAATGCAAATTGTAACTCATCCACACTCTCTTACACAGTATAGATTTTGTCCATGTTTTTTCATAAGTCTGTATTTTTCCAGTAGGTCCTTTTATTGTAAAGAGGGTTAAACAGAGGAATCCCTGATAAATTTGATGATCGTCCAATCAACCTGAAATTACAGAACGTCAGGGCGGCTAGGTGGTGCAGTGAGTGAGAGCGCCGGCCTCAGAGTTGGGATGACCCGGGATCGAAACCGGCTTCAGAAAATGAGCACCCACACATAAATAATGACTAGCCATGTAACCTTGAGCAAGTTACTTAACCCCAATTGCTTTAAAAAAAAAATTACAGAATGTGAGCCTTTTACTGGAGGCTCCTAGCCATGAAAAGTAGAGGACGTGCCCACTAGCACCTTACTAAGAGTTCACAGCAGTCTTGAAATGGTTCAAAGTGACAAGGGTTGAATGCAAGATGATAGGTTCATTCAGGTGGGTGGACTTTTGCTAAAAGAGCTACCCTTCATGTTCTATAAAAGCAAGCTGACAGACCAAATCACTGGAACATGGGAATATAGATTTAAGGGAACAGTAGGAGAACATAATAAGTATTGATTATGTACCTACTATGTGCCTGGTGCTATGCTAAGTATTTTCCACATTTTGTCTCATTTGACCACCATAATAAACCTGCAAGGTAGGTACTATTATCACCCCCATTTACTCAGGGTCATACAGCTAGGAAATGTCAGAAGCTGTATTTGAACTTTTGAATTTTTTTTTTTGTATTTGAATTTTTTTTCCTGATTCTAGGCCCAGGGCTCTACCCACTACATCATCCAGATGCCACAGTTAGAACGGAGATGGACTTAAGAAACTACTGAGTTCAACCTGTTTATTTTATAGATGAAGAAACTGAGGCACAAAGATTAAGTGACTTCTTCAGATCAGATAGCAGTTGTTAAATGCCTGTGAAATAGTTCAAACCGAAGTGTTCCTGCCTTTAAGCCAAACATCCTATCCACTTACCCCATGCTACCTCTCAGGTCATTCTCTCAGACTTCATTTTGTTCTTCTCTTGTCATGTAGCAGAACAGTTGTGATCCTGGGGGGTAAACAAGCCTGTGCTCATATAATATCTCTCCCCCAGGAGCCATTAATGACTGCCTTAGAGCAGAGGTATATGAAAACTAACTATAGTTGCTGGGGACCTGAAAGGAAAAATCCTGAGAGTGGTTGTTCCTAGCTAATTAGATAGCAGCAACTAAAGCCATGGATAGCTTTCCTGCAGAGGCAGACATGTGAATGCCCAGTTAATCAGAGAAGGTAATTCATGAATAATGCCTGTGATATACCTCTGGTGAGTAGCAGGATTCCAAACTCGATCCATTAACATGCATTTATTATATGCCCAGTGTGTGCCAGGTGCTATGGTAGGTACTGGAGAGAGAGAGACAGAGACAGAGACAGAGACAGAGACAGAGAGACAGAGAGAGACAGAGAGACAGACAAAGACAGAGACAGAGAGAGAAAGAGACAGAGACAGAGAGAGAGACGGAGATGGAGATGGAGAGGGAGAGGGAGAGGGAGAGGAAGGAAGGAACGAAGGAAAGAAGGAAGGAAGGAAGGAAGGAAGGAAGGAAGGAAGGAAGGAAGGAAGGAAGGAAGGAAGGAAGGAATTTCTATTTTGAAAGACTTCACATTTTATCAGAACCTAGTTCCCTAGACATAGAGGCTACATTCACTTTACAAGAAGTCTTTCGATCCCCCTTAATGCTAGTACCTCCCCTCTGCTGATTATCTCAATTTATCCTGTATATAGTTTGTTTGTACATAGCTGTTTTCATGTTGCCTCCCCCATTAGATTGTGAGCTTCTTGAGCACTGGGACAGTGGTTTTAAATTTCTTTGTATCCCCAGCACTTAACTTAATGTCTGGCACGTAGTAGGCACTTAATAAATGTTTGTTGACTGACTCATTTTCTCCAGGAGGTTTTCCCTGGTCCTTCAAACAGCTAGTACCTTCACCTCTAAGGTTACCTTTCATGTGCTCTTTATGTATCTCACATATTATTTATGTAAATGTTGTCAGATTTAACATCTTTATCATTAATCTTCTTGAGAGCAATCCTTCATTGTTGTCTGTTTTTTTATCTGAAACCTTAGTATTATAAGGTACAATGCTTGGCACGTAATAAGTACTAAATAAATGCTTGCTTATTGGTTGATTGATCAATTGACATTGTAGAGGGCATTCTTATTTAAGTTATAGGTTAGATGGTGTGACCTCCGAGGTCTCTCAAAACTCAGATTCTATGATTTTCAGAATTCTTTGGCACAAACACATAAAATGTCCTTGCAGACTCCTCTCTATGGTGGTTGAGTGTTCCAGCATCCCTCTTTTTAAGAGACTTTTTGAAACATGGAGGAAAAAGAAAATTATAGATGAAAGGGTTTTTTTTGTTTTTGTTTTTTTTTAAGTAGAGGAAAGGTATCATTCAACCAGCCCCATACCAGCTGTGAATTTGAGGCCACACCACGGACTAGGGGGAATGATTCCTAAGGACTTTCTCAGGGCTGGCTCAGCATTCTGTTTGACCCAGGAAGATTCACCTCTGGAACTTGATGAAGGAGGAAAACACAAGGGCCCAAAGCCTAACATTCTCATGCAATGGGGCAACCCAGCATGTGGGCAGGGGTATAGTACTCAAGGGACGGAAGTCCCCCAGGATGCACAGCAGAAATGCAGATTCAGTCTTTCTTCAGAAGAGAACATCTGCAAGGTTCACTGGACATAACTGAAATGCTGATGTGACTTCAAAAATAAACACTTTTGGGTGGGGGTGCTAGACATCCAAGAGACAAGCAAAAACATTCAAACAAAAATTAAAACAAATCTTCGTCCTCTGGAAGTTGTTCTTCAGGCTCTGTTGGCTATTCCAGAGGAGCATGTGTTTTTCTGTGTTTACATAACTTCATCTCCTGTGGTGAAACCACAACAACTGTTCAAGAGGATAATGGGAAAAAATTCCTTGTAGCGATGCCTACACCAATCTTGTGGCTTGAGGTCATGGAGTTTGGGGCTTTTTATATCTTGATAAATGGATGTTTGAGGAGATTGGCTACCAGATTCCTCACATAAAAACATCTATCTTTATATGTGATTTGTAAGAGTGCAGTGTACATGGACACACATACAACTACATGTTTTCCAGTCCTCAAGGAACAATGCTGAGGTCCTTCCCTTAAAGTTCTTCCTTGAACATGATATACATAATAATTTATAAGAATGGAAAGAGTGCACTTATCCTGGAATGCAAAACCGAGTGTAGAAATACAAACACAGTATGCATTTCTTGGTTCCTGAAAAAAAATGATGTCAACAAAGTACACAGAGAAGGAATTTTTTAGAATCTTATTTTTGTCTTCAAAAAATAATACTTTTCTTCCATTTCTCCATCAAATGCTTTGATGTCTTTCTAGATCTGTGATCCAGAGTGCTAATGCATATGTATCACTACCCACCTATGCCCTCTTGTTCATGTCCTTTTGCAAATCCTTGGGAGGAAATCTACCCAATGTGCTTGTTGCCTTACAAATTTAAATATTGAATTTATTTTTTTTTAAAACAAATGCTTTATTAACTTCTGTTTTACATCATTCATTTCCACCAGATTTTGAGTTACAATCATTTTCCCCCCATTATTCCCCTACCCAACCTCCCAGAATAGTAGTCCCACAAGATATCACTTCCTCCAATCTGCTCTCTCCCATACCTTCTCCCATACCCCATCGACTTTTCCATTAGAGGAAGGTGAATCTTTGTGTCCCAATGCCTGCACATCTTATCTCCCAATTACAAGCAAAAGAGTATCAATAATAGTATTTATATATGTTTGCAACATTTAATCTTAAGACCTCGAATTTCAGATCCATTTCCTTCCTCCCTTGTCACCCATTCCCTCTGGGGAGATAAGTAATTCAGTATATGTTGTACATGTCTAGCTATGCAAAACATTATCATAGTAGATATATTGTACAAGGCTGCTTATAATTCCCTCCCACTCATCCCACTCCCCACCTGGTCCATTCCCTACATGATCCTGTCCCTCTTTTATAGTGGGTACTTCCAACCTCCCCTCACCCCAAAGATGCCCTCCCATCCATCATCCCTCCTCCCATCCCCCTTCCCCCTATCCTGCTGCAGGTTGAGATATCCCATTTACTATGTATGTCATTTTCTCCCTGAACTAAATTCAGTTTGAATGTGGTTTTGCCTTTTTAGCCTTCCTTATTCTCCCCCTCCTTTGCAACCACTTCCCCTTGCTTCTTCTGCATGGGATAGTTTACACCACCCTGTCTCTCCCCATCTCCTCTTGCCACTTTCCTCTCTCACCTCATAATTTCATCCCTTGAGTATTCTCCCTTCCCAACAAATTCAACCTATGCCCTCTATCCATATATAACTGTAGCCATATACACACACATTCACATATGTATTCATATGACCACACCCCCTTCTTCCATTATTTTCATAGTGAGAAAGATATCATCAGTCACCGTTATTGCTTTTCCATATAGTAATGTAAATAGTTCAACTTTGATAAGTTCCTTTTGATTTCTTTTCCCTGATTACCTTCTCAGGCATCTCTTCCTTCTTGTGTCTGGATGTCAAATTTTCTATTCAATTCTGGGTTTTTCCTCAAGAATGCTTGAAAGTCCTCTATTCCACTGAATGACCATATTTTCCCTGAAACAAAATACTCAGTTTTGCTGGGTAGGTGACCCTTGGGTTCATTCCCAGTTCTTTTGCCCTCTGGAATATCATATTCCATGCCCTTCGATCCCTCAGTGTAGAAGCCGCCAGGTCTTGGACTATTCTGATTGTGTTTCCACAATATTGAAATTGTTTCTTCCTGGCTGCTTGTAGTATTTTCTCCTTGATCTGGGGATTCTGGAACCTGGCTATAATATTCCTGGGAGTTTTCTTTTGGGATCTTTTTCAGGAGGTGATCTGTGGATTCTTTCAACCTCTATTTTGCCCTCTGGATCTAAAACATCAGGCAGTTTTCCTTGAGAATTTCTTGAAGGGTGATTTCTAGGTTCTTTCCTTGATCATGGCTTTCAGGTAGTCCAATAATTTTTAAATTGTCTCTCCTGGATCTATTCTCCAGGTCAGTGGTTTTTCCCATGAGATATTTCACATTGCCTTCTAATCTTTCATTTGTTTGGATCTGCTTAACAGCATCTTGATTTCTCATAAAGTCATTAGCTTCCATTTGCTCCAGTCTAATTCTGAAGGAATGAATCTCCTCAGTGAACTTTTGAGATTCTTTTTCCATCTGGCAAATTCGACTTTTTAAGGCATTCTTCTCCTCATTGCCCTTTTGGGCTTCCTTTGCCATTTGAGTTAGTCTATTTTTTAAGGTGTTGTTTTCCTCAGTCAGGCTGTTGACCTCATTTCATACTTTTCCTGCATCCTTCTCATTTCTCTTTCCAATTTTTCCTCCACTTCTCTTATTTGATTTTTAAAGTCCTTCTTAAGGTCCTCTATGGCCTGCAACCCGCTCATGTTTTCCCCTGGGGCTTTTGGAGCAGGACTTCTGACCTCACAGTCCTTTTCCCGCTCTATGCCCCCCAAAATAGGAGTCTAGGGTTGCATTTTTCTGTTTCCTTTGCCTTGGCATGTTGCCACTTAATTGCTTGACTTTTGGGCTTGTTGCCACACTATGGCTTTAAGGCCAGATAGAGGAATTTTCGTCCCGAACATGTGGGGGGCAACTTCCGTTTCTGGCAAGCTGTAAACCTACCCACGACTTCCACCCTAGATCACAATCCAGATCCAGGGAGGTTAAAGCAAGAGCGATTACCCCCCCCCCCAGACTGATCGCTGGATCTCCCTATAAATTTGCAGGCTGGGAGCGGGATCTGCCTCTGAAAACTACAAAATGGCGTTTGTCCTCAGCGGCTTCTAGCCCCCAGGGGAGGGAGCCGACGCATTCCCTAATACTAGTCCCAAAGTCCATAGGACACTAACCTCTTACTTTGTCCTAGGCAAGTCTATGTTGATAATTCTGGAGTCGCCACAGCTCCTGGTGTTCTGGGGTTCCTCCAGCTGGCTGCTGGCCCTGCCGCCCTGGGGCTAAAACCTTGGCTCATGTGGACCTGGGCTCAGCTCGGCTCGGCTCCTGCGCTCTGCGCACTGCACACTGCCAGGTCCCAGACCACTGTGCTGGTCCTTCCTGCAGGGCTGCTGGGCTGTCCTCAGTGGGAGTTTAGCTTCTCTGTGTCGTTCTGTGGGTGCTGGGGCTCCAGAAGTTGTTCAGAGTCCCCTTTTACATCGTTTGGGGGGAATGTGGGGGCAGAGTGGCTTGGATGAGCTGTTTCTACTCCGCCATCTTGGCTCCGCCCACTAAATATTGAATTTAAAGTTTGATTTTTCTACCACATTATTAAAATTCTATTAAAAGTGCTTTTGACATTATGGGGATAACAATGGAGCTTATAGACTGATCACCCTCCCCACACAATAGTCTATATTTCAAACCTCTCTCTGATGAGATAATTTTCATTTTTGTTGTTATTATTCAGTTGTTGTTAGTTGTGTCCAACTCTGTGAAACCTATTTGGGGTTTTCTTGACAAAGGTAATGGAGTGGTTTGCCATTTTCTTCTCCAGCTCATTTTACAGATGAGGAAACTGAGGCAAACAGGGTTAAGTGCCTTGCCCAGGGTCATACAGCTAGTAAGTGTCTGAGGCCACATTGTAACTCAGGAAAATGAGTGTCCCTCACTCTAGGCCCAGTACTCTATTCATTGTGTCATATAGCTGTGCTTTAAATTTTTTTCTCTTATATAATTCTTAACCTGAATATGACATCAAATTTTACATTGGAGCTTTAAAGCAATTTTAAAAGTAAATTGTAATGAGTCAGTAAAAGTTAAAGACAAAGTGGATTTAATTCCAATTTTTCTTTGTCTTCCTTCTCCCTCATACAATTTGAAATGAAAACTGAAGGGTCTATGAGCAAAGATAGTATTAGAAGTATTATTATAATGGTCCATATTATCTTTTGTGATTATCTTTAGCTTTTATTTAAGTAAAAACTTCCCCCTAAGCATAGTAGTGATAATCTGTTTTTTCTCCTTTTTAAAAATTATATGACCTTTGGGGTGGCTAGATGATGCAGTGAATAGAGCACTAGCCCTGGAGTCAGAGAGCCTGAGTTCAGATCTGGCCTCAGACACTTGACACTTACTAGCCTTACTAGCTGTGTGACCTTGGGCAAGTCACTTAACCCCAATTGCCCTACCTTCCCTCCTCCAAAAAGCAAAAAATAAAAATAAGTTGTATGACCTTTAATCAATTAAATAATAAACATTTACTAAGTACCAAAAATGTTATTCCATTTGGAGTCTATTGTGGCATATGGCAAATGGATAAGCACATAAGGCATTTAATAAAGGCTTGTTAGTTGATTAAAGAGCATATTATTAGAATATAATTGGTATAAATATATAATAAGAACCATTCTCCCAATAGAGGAGTGGTAAAAGGTTAATAACAGGTAGTTCTCAAATGAACAAATGCAAACTATAAATAATCATATGAAAGAACATTCCAGATCACTAATAATAAGTGAAACACAAATTAAAACAGCTCTGAAGTTCTACCTCACACCTATAAGATTGACAAAAGTGACAAAAGAAGAAAATAATAATTATTGAAAGGGCTATGGAAAGACAGGCACACTTACGCACTTTGTATTTCTTGATAATTGTTAAGTCTGTAATTTAAAAAAAATTAAGAGAAATATGACTGAATGAAAATAGTGATTCTTTCCTTTTAGTCAGCTTCTCATGAACCATAGCAATGGTGTGCCATAATCATATTACTCTAGTGTTTCATTAAGCACTTTTATAGCTATAAAATTATGTAACTTAAATTATGAAAAGTTTGAACCAAAGAGACTACTTATTAGAAAGCAAAGTTCTAGTTTCTTTATTATTGAATTCCATCTTTCTATTCTAAATAACTTGTGTAACATCGCTTTTTGCTCCAATCACTCCCTGTCTTCTTATTTCTGCAAATTTTCTGATTTGCTGTAACTTTAGTTCTAGTCTTAAATTCTAACCAGGAATTTTGTTTAATGACTCCATGTTTCCAACTGCATTACTGATTACAGTTTGTTTTTACTTCTCCTGTCTCCTATTGTGAAATGTCCAGGATACACACACTGGCTTTCAAACTTTTATTTTTTCTATATCTAACCAAAAGGGCAGTGTGTGTTTTTAGGAATTAAAACTTTCCATTTGTTGGATTCCTAGCACTACCTTCCTGTTGGTACTGGATGGGCTTAACACTGAGATAATACTAAACTCAATTCAACTTAATTTCCTCACTTCATTGTGTGTGGGGAGGAGGTTTTCAGAAATTCTATTTTCCCCTATGTTCTGCCTAGTCTTCTATTCACCTTAAATTCACTAACTTTCTTGACATGATGTTGATCTTTCCAGATATAGTTGATTCTTTCCTCATAAGGGAAACTGCAAAAAGAAAAAGATGTAGACTGGGGCGGCTAGGTGGCACAGTGAGTAGAGCGTCGGCCCTGGAGTCAGAAGGACCTGAGTTCAGATCTGACCTCAGACACTTAACACACACACACACACACACACACACACACACACACACACAAACAAAAACCTAGCCATGTGACCTTGGGCAAGTTACTTAACCCCAATTGCCCTCCAAAAAAAAAGGCAAATAAAAAAGAAAAAAAAATATGTAGACTGAAAGATGTTTCTTTCTGATGCTATAACTGTGTTCAAGACACATTTTTTTCCCAATTGAAATGTTCTTTGGTTAAAAGAGAAAGTTGAGCTGGATTAATGGAAACTATCAGCCACATGGCCTACAAGGGAAATTTCTAGATCAACAAATCCTACCAGGGTTGGGGAACCTGCAGCCTTTAGGCCAGCTCTGGGTCCTTGGGCATAGTCTTTTGACTGAGTCCAAGTTTTACCGAACAAATCCTTTTATTAAAGAAATTTTTTGGTGAAGTTTGGATCCAGCCAAAGGGCCACACTTGAAGACCTAGAGTGCCACATGTGGCCTTGAGGCTTCAGGTTTATAAGTATAAGCAAAGTGGGATTTTGTTTTTTTGTTTTTTTCCTGGAGCTCAGTTTCCCAGGCTCAGGCTAAATTGTAAACATCTGAAGGATTAATCTCCTTTGAACCCTGATAATTCACAGATGTGCTGAGTCAAGTAGGTTTCAGTGCCTTCTGGCTCTGAGCCAATCAGGGGTCCAGTCTTTGTTATATATTCTAAGAGGTTAGTATTTTACTTTGGGGGTTTGCTTATGAGAAGGATCTTTGGATTCCCTGGATGGGACTCTGAGTAGCCATTTGTTAAGACCCCCCCACACTCCACCCTCCACCCCTGTCCCCACCATCCCTCCCCTTCCCCCCCACCCAGTACTCAGAGGTTTGTGCTATTCTGAATGATGGTGTATGTATGTGGTTGTATTACTTTGTTCATATGGTAGGAACCCTGTCTGTTGAATCTCTCTGTTAATTTCTCTACTTGTATTTTCTACTTATCTGTAATTAAAGTAAGAATTGTCGATCCCTTTAAAAGTCATTTTTCCTTTAGTAAAGCAGATCAAATAACCTGTGCTAGCAGGCCATCTTGGGTGTGCTAGGGTGCTTGCTAATACAAGGCTCTCCACCCCTGTCTACATTAGGCCCAAAAATTATCAAGAGGAAGATACCAGCTCAATAATGAATTACAAATATATGAAAATGACTCCTATTTAATGAAATTAGAATATTTAGATTGTACTTAAACAAATAAGCCTAACTTTCATCTTTGCCATAATGGCCATTTATGCCACTCTTTCCTTTTTCCCCAGTCCATCATACCTACTTTGTCTTCATTTTCTTCCCTTTGAACTTCTGTACTATATAGTTAACAACTTCAACCATTTCTTCCACTCTAACATTGTATCCCTTTGACTCCCAGTCCTGTTACCACCTTTCCAAAACCCAAATCTGGATTATTTCCATCATCTGCCTCCTCCACTTCTGTTCATGTGCTACCAATTACTGCCAGTGTATGTCACCCAGCTGTGATGACTAAATCCGTCACAGATATATTCCATCAAATATTACTTGGGCCTACATTGTCCTGCATCAGTCTTTTTCTTTTCCCTGATTGACTCCCTGTAGAATATCCCATAGTATCTTAAATTTGCTATCCTTTCCTTAAGTTACCTCCTTCACCCACTTCCCTACCTTCTTAGTTCTGTATTTCACTGAAAATTTTGATGCCAACTATCATGAGAGTATACTTCTCCCTGCTTCTACACCTCATATGCCCCTCAGATGATTATTTTCCACAACTTTTTGGAAATGGGATTTAAGATAATGAAAAAATATAAATAGGATTTAAGTCAGAGATAGACTTGAACCTAGACTGTCCTGACCAGAGGTTGATTTTCTTTCCACTATACCTCACCTCCTCTGCACTAGTGAACAGAGACTTTGAAAGTGACTGAAGAAATAAGGACAAAATATATTTTTATTTGTCAAAGTTACACACTACTTGAGTGCACTGAATAAAGCTATAAATGCCTTAATTCTTAGGGAATGTTTTACTCAGTTCTCTAGAATCAGAACCATAGCTGATATCAGAATGATTCTGTTGTATCACAGTTCCCAATTCTGAATAATGTTTCTGTTATCATTTAGTTGTTTCAGTCATGTCTGACTGGAGTTTTTTTGCAAAGATAGCACAGTGGTTTGTCATTTCCTTCTCTAGCTCATTCTATAGATGAGGAAAGTGAGACAATGATAATAGCACCTTCCACCCGGGGTTGTTCTAAGGATTAAATATGACCATATTTATGCAGCACTTTGCAAACCTTAAAGCATCGTTGATGGTGATGTTCAGTGAGCATCTAAGCAGAGGATTTCCCTGAACTATCAGTTTAGTAATTCATCCAAAAAAGAAAAGAAGGTTAGATTGGCATGACCTATCCTTGATGAATCCATTCTGGGTTTTTATAATCATCCCTTCCACCGTTAGAGGCTCACTGAATATCAACAGCCCTAGGAGGCAGAGAGAGGTTAAGTACGGGATACCCAGAGTCACGTGGCTAGTAAGTGTCAGAAGCCAGATGTGAACTCAGGTCTCCTGGCTCCATGTACAGTGCTCTATCCCCTGCAACATCTGGCTTTTCTTTGATAATATGTTCTAGAATTTTCCTAGGAACTAAAATCAAGCTCACTGGCCTGTGGTTTTCAGCCTTTATTCTCTTTCCATGTTTGAAAAATCAACACAATACTTGACCTTCTCAAATCCTGTGGCACCTCTTTTTTTTTCCCATAATCTTTCAGTTATCATTGACAGTAGCTCAGCAATTCCATGTAACAGTTCTTTCCATATAAGAGGATGGATTTTATCTGGACCTGATGACTTGGATTTTATCAAGAGAAACTAAACAATGTCTTACTATTTACTGAGCTTTCTTGTGTGTTAGCTTTCTAGTACCCATTCATCTGTCAGTTTCTAGGGCAAAATTCTTCTTCCTCATCAGAGAAAACTCTACTATATCATACCTATGCGCCAGGCTTATTATCTGTCCCATGGACCCACTTTTTCTCTTTTTATATCCCCTAGAATATTTAGTCAGTAGCAGAGTCTATAGATATAACTCTTTAGTAACTTATTTTCCATAATTTCATATTTTTCAGAATGCTCAAATGAATTCACAGCTCCTCCATCTTTAAACTCGGTGAAGGCAGGTGACAGAGTAGATAGAGTACTGGGCCCAACCTTAGATGACCTGAGTTCAAATCTGACCTCATATACTTACTAGCTGTATGACCCTGGGCGAGTCACTTTAGTCCCTGTTTGCCTCAGTTTTGTCATCTGTAAAATGGGAATAATAATAGCACCTACCTCCCATTTTGTGAGGATCAGATGGGATAATTATAAAGTTCTTAGCCAGTGTGTCTGATACATAGTAAGCACCATGTAAATGTTAGCCATTATTATTATTAATAAACTAACATGCCTATCTTCTCATGGTCCTTCAAATGGTTTTGCCACATTTTACTATCTTTGCTAGAATAAGAATTATGGAAGCATACTTCATATTTGTTTTGATTTGCATTTCTCTGATTAGTCATGACTGTGAATATTTTAGGTAATTATTGATAGCGTGTATTTCTTTTTTTTTGTAAAAACTGTTCTTATGATTTAACCATTTATCTATTGGGAAAATGGTTCTTAATGTTATAGAATTGTATCAATTTATTATAGATTTGGATGTCAGACTTTCATGTGAGATATTTAATCCAAAGATTTTTCTCAACCTATGTTTTTCTTCTGCTTATGGCTGCACTTATTTTATGTGTGCTAAAGCTTGCTAATAGTATAGAATCCATGTACTATTTGCTGATTTCATATAAGATGTCACTTCACAAATTCTTCCCAGTATTTTATTGTGTAAGACTGCCATTGTCCTCCAATATTTTTGTGTTGCAAGTTTTATGTTTAAGTCATTTCCCATTTGAAAATTTATTGTTCGGGGTGGCTAGGTGGCGCAGTGAATAGAGCGCCGGCCCTGGAGTCAGAAGGACCTGAGTTCGGAGCCGGCCTCCGACACCTAATCCGCACAGACAAAAACCTAGCCGTGTAACCTTGGGCAAGTTACTTAACCCCAATTGCCCTAAAGGGGCGGCTAGGTGGTGCAGTGAGTAAGAGCGCCGGCCTCGGAGTTTGAATGACCCGAGATCAGATCCGGCCTCAGAAAAATGAGCACCCACGCATAAATAATGACTAGCCGTGTAACCTTGAGCAAGTTACTTAACCCCAATTGCTTTAAAAAAAAAAAAAAAGAAAATTTATTGTATTACATGGTGGAATATACTGATTTAAACTTTCTTTTCACCTTATTGATTTCCAAGTTTTCCAGAAGTTCTTGTCACATAGTATTCTTTCTAAAGTAATAAAGGCTTGTTGATTGATTTACATTCTTAGGTTAACTAAACACTAGATTGTTGTGAAAATATGTTTCTAAGTGATGCTTATCTAGTTTGTTCTAGAGTTATACTTATTTTTTTAACCTAGCAACAGGTTAATAATAACCTAGCAACAAACCTAATAATTACCATTTTGTAGTATAGTTTGAGCTCTGGTAGCACTAAATTCCACTTCCTTTCTTTCATTCCACTTTATCTCTTGAAATTCTTGATCTTTCGTTCTTCCAAAAGAGTTGTGTTGTTTTCTTCCTTTCTAATGAGCTATCTCTTTGGTAATTTGATTGATATATAACTAAATCTGTAGAATAATTTGAGTACTTTTCATGGTTTTGTTTTTTTTTGGCATAGCCCAGCAAAAGGATCTTTATTATCTAATTTAAATTTTATTTTACTTTCGTAAAAGCATTTTATATTTTTAATTCTGTAAGTACTGCATTATCTAAGTAGGCTCATTTTCAGATAATTCATGCATCTTTATTATTTTACATGAAATTTATCTTACTATCTCTTCTTTCTGGGTTTTGTTAGTTGTATACAGAAAAAGTTTATGAAATGTACATTTTTATTTTGCAACTTAATATTTTTCTAGATCCATCATCTTAGATTTTTGTTGTTGATAATTTATAATTCTCTAAGTAAACCACAGTACTGTTGGCAAATAGAGAGATTTTAACCTCCTTTTATCTATGCTTATTACCTTAATTTTTCTTATTTCCTTGCTAAAGCTAGGATTTCCTGCACTATACTAAATGGTGATATTAGGGATCCTTGCTTTTTACCTGAACATATTAGAAATGCTTATGCTATTTCTCCATTACAAATAATGTTAACTTTAGTTTTAGGTAGATAGTTGATCATATTATGAAATGCCCTTTAATTATCTCATTTTGTTGAAGATTTTTTTTCTGTGCTTATTAATATAATCAGAGGATTTTGTAATTTGTGTTATTAATAAGATGAAATATATTTATAGGTTTCCTAGTGTTGACCTGCCTTATATCACTAGTATAAATCAGCCATAATGAATAATTTTGTAATATGTTATCTTAGCATCCTTACTAAAAGTGTATTTAATATTTTTCATCCATGCTCCTTAATAATATTAGTTCATATTTATCTTTATAAATTTTTTCTGCTTTATCTTTCATAGGAAGACTCTGGTGAAGCACTTTTTCTATTTTGAAGAACAGTTCTTATAACAGTAGTTATTTGCTATTTAAATATTTGACAATTCACTTTTGAGTGTATCAAGATCAGAGTTTTATTTTTTCCTTTTGGAAATTTATTTATAGCTTGTTTGATTTCTCCTCCTGAATTTGGGTTGTTTGTAATTCTCCATTTCCTGTGATTTAGGAAAATTATAGTGGCATTTATGTGGAGGATGCATTGAAAATAAAAGACTGAAGGCAAGGAGACCAATTCATAAGCTATTACAATAGTTGAGGAAAGAAGTGATAAATATCTATACTAGTATGTTGGCCACGTGAATGGGCATGAGAGACATTGTGGAAACAGAACCGACAAGGTTAGGCAGTTGATTAATAAGGGAGGGGTAAAGGTGAGGACAGAGTCAAGGAGAATTCTGAAGTTACAAAAAAGGTAGGGTAGTGGTACCTTCAACAGAAACAGAGACATCTCGAGAAAGGGTAAGTTTAGGAGGGAAGCTGATGAATTCCATCATGCTATGATCCATGTTGAGTTTGAAATGCTGAGGGGACATCCAAATGAAGATGTTCAGTGCTCAGTTGACAGTGCAGTTGGATTTCAGGAGGTAGATCAGAGCTGAATAACATGGAGGGACTTTAATAGCAATATATTGTATCTAAAAGTAATCAGAAAAAAATAAGCATTTCCATTTCATTTGTCATCAACACTTGTAAGTCATCTTCTCCTTTGTTTTAGAGCACACTCTCTATTCCACAACTCCCATAGAGTCTGGTTGTTTAAATATGCTATCAATGGCAACCCCAAGTTGTTGTTTTTTTCCAGGATCTACTATGACACATTTCTCTAAAAGGTGTGTCAACAAATCCTTGAAGGGCTTCCCTTTGGCTCAGAAAATGTGCCTTATGTCACGCATTTCATGAAAGTCTCATTAGCGTTGCCTGCCAGAAACTATAACCTTAATTTGACTGTTTATCATCCATCATATCTAGAGAGGGAGAACAATAAGAGATTAATATAGCTGCAGAGTAAAGAACAACCCCATATTTGTTATGGTTCAAAAATAGAAGGGTTTTAAGGATAATTTATCAAGAGAATAGAAGTTTAGAATCAGGGTATTGGGTAATGATTGTGCAAGAGCAGTTATAAACTTTCTTAAATTATCACAACAGGTTTTTTAAAGAATGGAAAATGCCATTGCTTAAAAAAACACCCACTGTATTATCCTACTCACATCACCGTATTATCCTTCTTTCCTCCTAACCCTATCTGCCTTCTCTTCACTCCTTATTCCTCACATCTCATCTGGTACCAAGTGCCATCTACCTCTGAATTATCTCTCTCATTTTCTTTTCCATTCCTACTGCCATTGCTTTAATCCAGGTTATCAACGTTTCACTCACCGATGACTTTAATAACATCTAGGTGGATGTCTACAACTCCAGGGTCTTTCCCCACTCCATCCTTTATACTACTGTAAGATTAATCCTCCTAAAATAACATTCTCATAATGTTACTCTTTTGTCTAAGAATTTGGAAGAACTTCACAATAAAGTCAGATATTTCCTCCTGCCTTTTAAGTACCCCGATAAGGTTGGCCCATCCTTCTTGGCATTATACAACAATATTCTCCAACATCCATTCCTCACTCCATTCAAGAGTTTTATCTCTCATGTTCTCTGAATATGCCATCTCTAGCTTTCCTCTACCTAGAATGTCTTTTTTCAATTCTATTTGGTTCAACAAATATTTGCTGAACATTTGCTATGTATAAGGCACTGCCTACCAAAGTTGATAGGTATATGAAGTAAAAAATGAAATAATCCTGACCTCAATGATCTGACATATTACTAGGTTATTAAGCATGTACACAGCTAAATAAATAGAAGGTAATTTGAGGAGAGAGAGCACTAATAACTGAGAAGATTAGGGAAGACTTCACAGAGGAGTTTGCATCCAACCCAAGTCTTGGATTAAAAGAAGTATAAATGATCTGAGAACATATTCCAGGCATGGAGTGATAGCCTGTGTAAAAATATAGGGGAGAGACATGGAATATTAAATTCAGGAAATAGCTAGTAGTCTAATTAAGTTGGAATGGATAGCCCATGAAGGGCAGTTAAGTAATATCAAATAAAGTTAGACTGATGAGTTAGAGAGAGATTGTCAAGGGCTGTAAATTCCAGACTGAGGGTTTTGTATTCTATCCTACAAGCAATAGATTGCTACAGATGATTTTTGAATGAGAAGAGAGTGACAGGATCAGATGTGTGGGAAGATTATTTTGGTAGGGGTGTGTGTGTGTGTGTGTGTGTGTGTGTGTGTGTGTGTGTGTGTGTGTGTAGGCTGGATTAAAAGGGAGGGGGAGATTGGGAAAAGGGAGGGCAACTAGGAAACTATTATAATAGTTCAGTTGAGAAGTGAAGAGGTCTAAATGATAATTCATTGTGAATGAAGCTCTCTTTATTCCCAGATGCAGAGATTTTGTGGAGCCTTTTGTGACAAGGCTTAGCAACTGATTAAATATAGACAGTGAGGGAGAGGAAAGGGTCAAAGATGTCTCCGAGTCGCAAAACTGGGGAGCTAGGAAGGTGCTAGCGTTCTCACTCAAAATAGAGAAGTAAACAGAAGAAAGGAGAAGGTAATGAGTTTTGTCTTGAATATATTGCATTTTAGATGTTGATGAAAGACCCAGATTAGTCAGTCATTCAGTTGTTGAATAATTATTTAGCACCTAGTATGTGCTGGGCACTACATTAAATGCTAATGATACAAAGAAAGGAAAAAGGCTATTTCTGTTCTCGAGGAACTAATGTGGGAGACAACATGGAAGCTGTGTACAAATAGGCTACATATAGGATAAATTGGAAATAACCAGTAGAGGGAAGGCACTAAAATTAAGAGGGATTTAGAAAGGTTTCCTGTAAAAGGCGGGACTTTATCTGGACTTGAAGGAGACCAGAGAAGCCAATAGGTAGAGATGAGGAGGGAGACAATGGAGATAGCCAAAGAAAATGTGCAAAGTATGGAGTTAGAGTTTCTTTGGGGGACAGATGAGTCATGTAACTAGATCCAGGTGGATATGTCCAGTGGAGAGTTGAAAGTATAGGACAGGAGAAACAGACGGACAGACAGAGACAGAGAGATACAGAGACACACAGAAAGATGGAGAGAGACAGAAAGGGGGGGAGGGAGAAATTAAGGCTGGGTACACACACAGGTAAAGATGATAACTGATCCATGAAAGTAAATTAAATCTCCAAAGGAGAGGGTATATAGAATGAAGAAAAATAAGTCCAGTACAGACCCTTGCAAGATATGTTTTGGGGGATAGATGATCATCCCACAAAGGATACTAAGAAGGAGCAATCAGACAGGTGGGAGAAGAACCAGGAGAGATTAGCATCATGGAAACCAAGAGAAAAGATAGCATCCAGGAGGAACAGCATGTCCAACAATGTCAAAACAACAGAGATGAAGGAGAATGAGGACTAAGAAAAGGCTTTCAAATATATTAGACAAAATATCGTGGATGATATTGAATAAAGCATTTTTAGTAGAGTGGTGAGGTCAGAAGCTAGGTTTGAAAAAGTTGAGAAGTGAGTGAATAGTAAGTGGAAGCAATGAACATATATGATTCTAGTAGTCTGGCAGTGAAAAGGAGAATTATTGAATGATAGCTTAAAGGGTTAAGTGAAAGTTGTTGTTGTTGGTTTTATTTTAACAGTGGGGGAGACTGAGCATGTTAGTAAAAAACTGAGAAGTCAGTCAGTTAATAAATATTTATTAAGTTCCTAGCCAGGCGTCATGCTAAGTGCTAGGGATATAAAGAGAGGCAAAAGATAGTCCCTGCCCTCGAGGAGTTATCAAACTAATGGGGGAGACAATAAGCAAAAAAATACAAGTTATATCCAAGACAAGTAATGAAAATATATAATAAGATAATGCTTCTTGAATTATTTAAAGGAGGTAACCATCTAGGGGAGATGATGGAATGAGGTCCAGGATATAGATAGTTTGTTCTTGATAAGGGGTAGGACCACTTGATTTGTTTGTTCTTGATAAGGGGTAGGATCAGACACTGGAGCAAAGGAGAAGCAAATGGGAAGGATTTTGAGATGTGAAGGAAATGAAGGAATTCAATGTATATGACAGGGTCAAGTAAAGGTTTTTCAAGGATGGATGGAACCTGGGCCATCTCTCTAATAATCTAAATCCTATACTTTGGATGCCCATCAGGTGGAGAATGACTGAAAAAGGTGTGGTATGTGATTGTGATGGAATAGTATTGTGCTATGAGGAGCAGACTGGTTTCAGAAAAACCTGAAAAGACTTATATGAACTGATGCAAAGTGAAGTGAGCAGAACCAGAAGAACACAGTACACAATAATGGCAATATTGTAATAATAATCAACTGTGAAAGACTTAACTATTCTGATCAATACAATGATCCAAGGCAATCCCACAGGACTCATGATGAAAATTTCTATCCACCTCAAGAGAGAAAACTGATGAACTCTGAGCACAGATTGAAGTATAATTTTTTCATTAAAAAAATTTTATTGCCATTTTTCTAAATAAGGCTAATAAAAATATATGTTTTGCCTGATTTTACATGTATCATTAATATCATATTGCTTATTTTCTAAGTGGGGGAGGGACTGGAGGGAGGATGAGAATTCAGAACACAAAATTTTTAAAAATTGAATGTTGAAAGTGAATAAATATAAGTTGATTTTTAAAAAAACAATCTCCCCCAAATAAAATAAATCCTATTCATCCTTCAGATCAAATCTCCTCCATAAAGTCTCTTCCAACCATTCTAGACTACAATGGTCTTTCCCCTCTGACATCTAGTTGCACTTATGCTCATTACCAATTAATTGTATTCCTGTTCTTTAATGTTTTATAAAACATTTTTTTTCTTTTTAAATTCAGCTTAAGTGTTAGCTCCTTCAGGAGGAGGACCAACTTTATCTATCTATCTATCTGTCTATCTATCTATCTAATCTCTAGTTGCACCTAGTTTGATACTGGACTTGAGCTAGTCATGAACAAATTCTTGTTGACTGAGATTAGTTTGAGAGGACAAGCAACTGCCTAAATTTCTTCAATGAGTCTTTATTACATGCCTACCATATAAGTGTTTCCCCATAAATACAGGTAAGATATCATTGTTCATGTCTGGGTTGGACTAGATGCCTAGCCTTCCCACCCTGAGATTCTGACATTCTGCCTTTTCTGTTACCTCTCATCCAGGCCCTCATGCTAGCCTCCTAACTAATTAGCTCTTCTTCCTCCATTCCCAACAATCTGAAGTACTTTGCCCTCTTCTGACCTCTTCTAGAATAATAAGTTCTGTACTTTAGGAAGGACATATATAAGTTAGGGCAGCTAGGTGGTGCAGAGGATTGAATGCAAGGCCTGGAATCAGGAAGACCTGAGTTTAAATCTGACCTCAGGTACTTCCTAGCTGTGTGACCCTGGGCAAGTCATTTAATCCTGTCTGTCTCAGTTTCCTCATCTTTAAAATGAGCTGGAGAAGGAAAGGCCAGCCACTTCAATATCTTTGCCAAGAAAACCCCAAATGGGGTCACAAAACTCAGACACAACTGAAAAACAACTGAATGATAATAAATCAATAAGTTGGAGAAAATAGAAAGGTAAACCAGGATGGAGAAAATAATCAATATTGTACCATATAAGGATCAATTGAAAGGACTTGTGATGTTTAACCTGGAGAAGAACAGACTTCTTTTTGTATTAAAAAGATTGTCAAGTAAAAAGGGAATTAGTTCTCTTCTGCTTGGCACCATTGGGTAGAACTAGTGGCAATAGATAGGAATTTAAAAGAAGCAAATTTAATTTTAACATTCACAAAAGTTTCCTAGCAATTCAAGTTAGGGGAATGGGCTGCCTGTGAAGGTGGTGGGTTCTCCTTCACTGGGGGTCTTACAGTAAAGTCTAGATTACTGTTTATTTGCTGGTTACATTCCAGGGAATTTATTTTTCACATATGGACCAGAATCAATGGCATCTGAAGTCTCTTATACCTCGGAGGTTCCATGATTCTGTGAAGTGATTTCACCTGGATGAGCTTTACTTTCCTCACTGTTAAAATGAGAGAATTACACAAAATGATATTCAAGGTCCCTTCCAATTTTTATGTTGTCTGAGAATAAAAAGGGGGAAACAAAGTGTTTTCAATATCTTATAAGCTTATGAAAACATCTCTAACTTCAAGGAGCTTATATCCTATTGGAGAACACAGACTGGACATATGCAAGTATACCTAACATATATATGAAATAAGTACGGGGTAATTTGAAGGTAGAGGTAACAGAAGCAGAGAGATCAAGAAAGGCTTCTTGGAAGAGGTGCATGAGCTGAGCTTTGCAGGAAATTTTTAGAAGAAAATTTTTTTCAATCATCAAGTATATTGTTTTTTCCCCCTCCAACCTTTCCAGGGTCCATTCCTGACTACCTACTATGGTCCAGAAGCTTCCTTGATCTCTAGAAGTTCACTCCACTTCTGTCCTTCTCATACTGGAAGTATATTCTACACCTATGACCTTTTCCTCTGATTGACTGGTTCCTCCTAGGACTTTCATTTTAAGGAAAGTGTTCAGGCCAGCCATGTCTTCAATCCTTTATAGGCTCCACTCCTAACTCTCTGGATTTTCCCTACTATGCACAAAGGTCTCCTTGCCCTGAAAATTCAGTGATCTATCTGTCTGTCTATCTATTTATCTATATCTATCTATCTATCTATCTATCTATCTATCTATCTAATGATCTAACTGTCCCTGTCTATATATCAATCCACCTTCTCTGATAGATTGTAAGCTCTTGGAGGGTATGGACTTTTTCATTTTTGTTTTTGCATCCTCAGAGCATAGCACAGTGCCTGATTCATATTAGGAGCCTGATAAATAAATGTTTGTCATTTCATTGATTAATAAGAATTATGTTGGGGAAATAGTTGCATATATCTAAATGTTAATGTTAATTGTTATTACCACACGTGAAATTTTGAAAGTTAAAGATAGAACTGAGAAGTGGCCTCCATGTTTATGGAAAAGGGAGCCCTATCAATTTGATTAAATCAAACCTCTCTTTTTTTTCCAATTTTTTCCAGAATTTATTTATTTATTTTTAGTTTTCAACATTCATTTCCACAAGATTTTGAGTTCCAGATTTTCTCTCCATCTCTCCTCTACCCCCCACCCCAAGATGGCAAGATACTGATTACTCCTTCCCCCAGTTTGCCCTCTCATATATCCTCCCCTGTACCTTCCCTTCCCCACTTCCACTTTACTTTCTTGTAAGGTAAGATGGATTTCTATGCTCTACTGCCTGCATATCTTATTTCCCAGTTGCATGTAACAACATTTTTTTTAACATTTGTTTTTAAAACTCTGAGTTCCAGATTCTCTCCCTTTTCCCCTCCTCACTGAGGGAAGAGAAGACAAGCAATTCAATATAGGGTATACATGTGTAGTCATGAAAACATTTCAAACCTCTCTTAAACAGTCTTCTCCGGGGGGGGGGGGGCGGGGTGAGTTAATAAAGGTTTCCTAAATATGAATACTGGGGAATCAGTGGATCTTCACTATACCTTGAAAGCTTAGCATGAATTCCTATATGAAAATGGAAACATCAACATGGACACATTTGATAAAGAAGTCCTAATTCTCGCCAAAATCTGAAGTAATTTCCTTTGTGGTTATGGATCTTTGATTTAACAGCTTG
This sequence comes from Gymnobelideus leadbeateri, assembly GCA_011680675.1. NCBI lineage: Eukaryota > Metazoa > Chordata > Mammalia > Diprotodontia > Petauridae > Gymnobelideus > Gymnobelideus leadbeateri. Next base: position 124,363 of record WOXC01011597.1, read on the forward strand.
ATTTTCTTCGTATTTTTTTCCCCAAATGAAACCTGGCTCATTGCCACAGAGGAGGAGCTTTCTCAGAACAAGAATATGGGCTTGATTCCCATGAACTATTCCCACTAAAAAGTTGTTTACTACTCCCCTTCTAGCCCATCAGAATTTTCCAATGGCTAAGTAACTAATCAAGTCTATGTGAATCAAGGGGCAGAACTGCTAATGGCTATGCAGTCATTGACATATATTCAGAAGTGTAAACGAAGAGGATGGACTGATGGAGCATGGACTCTTGTTCTAGCACAGAGAGTACTTGTGACTACCCCAACTTTTCTTACCCTGCTACAAGTAGGCGGAAGGGGTGGTCTGGGCTTTGTTTCTGTGTGGGTGGGTGAAGTAGTGCTTCCTTCCTGGAGTGGTTCTGGAGAATATCATCTCCATGACTCTCATCTACTGGCCTCCACCCTCTCCATCCACACACATTGCACTGAGGGTGGAAAATAAGAAGCTGGATCTGGAAGAGTGTGAAGGACCAGAGTCACAGGCCAGTGGAGGACAAATAAGGAGGTGATAGGATAGGTCATCTCCTCCAGAGTACCCATGGTCTGGACTGTCTGCTGCCATACACCATCCTCTTCACCCCTGTTGCCACTATTCAATATGTTGTAGGTGAAAAAATTCCTAATTATGCTTCTGAACCCTGCCCAAGCTGTACTAATCAGACTGATTCCAGCCCTAAGCTCATTCATTGCCACTGTTCATATTGATAATATACCAGAAGTCAGCTACTCCAGAGTTAGGTGAAAGGCAGCTAAAGCAAGTACTTAGCCTAGTGACAGAAATGAAATAAATAAGGTAATAGGAAAAAACAGTGATGGGAGGGAGGGAGAACTGCTTCCCCCCCTGGATCTGAATTGAGTAGAATATACCCAGAAAGAGATAGTGGTCTAAGACAATTTATATTATCATAATGATGGAATCCTAAGAAAGCTGCCCATAGCCCCAATATTCTAATTTCATTATAGGCCCGAGCAGGCCCACTGCGCCTACCTAGCTCCCCCGCCCCAATGTCCTAACTTCTTCATATATGTCTCACTGCTCACTGGAACAACAGGTGTGTCCTTGAAATCTTAGTTCCCATAGAAACAGCAGGTGTGTCCATGTGATGGGAACCCAGCTACTGCCTCTACTTGGTCACTGCCCCCAGACCCATTCCCACGGAAACAGGTGAGTTCTTGTATTCAATCACAATCACATCATCCATCTAGCCCAAGACAGGACCACAATAGCCTAGCCAGTTGGAGGACAGAATGACCAGAATGTTTAGCCACCAAACCGTAGATGGGACCCCTCCTCCATTACCTAATCCCTCAACAAACCCCTCCTCCATTACCTAATCACTTAACAAATTCCTCCTGCCTTTTTAATATTAATGATATTCCTCTATTCTATGTATGTAATTGCATCAATACCTTATAAAAAATCCATCTTGCTTTCTCTCAAGTTGCTGGTTCCTCTTGGAACTTAGCTGGCAGCTTCAAGAGAGGCATCAATTTCAATAAATGCCTATGTCTGACTGAAATCTTTGAGATAATTCCACCATAATACATCACGAAACCCCAACAGTTTTGGGTGGGCATAGCCCCCACCACAACAGCTTTTGGTGTCCCTGTGTCTAAATCACAATAATTACACACACCTTTATTGAGCCCCATTGGTTGCTTGAGCTGTGCTCAGAGAGTGTCTCATACTGGGCAGGACAAACAATAAGGAATTGTGTGGCCTTCTCAGCTGAGAATATTTTCAGCTACATATTCTTCCAGAGTAGCCCAAGCTGGTTTTGTGTGTTCTCAATGGGCCTGTGTGAGAAGTTGGATTGACTATTGGATATGAATGAAAGCTAAAGTCTTAAAATGGGCCCTTAAGTCTAGGGATGACAGAGAATGGTGTCATCCTTTATGAAAGGAATGATCTAGAATCTACAAATGTAGTTATGGATTACCTTCTAAAAGGCTGGAAAAGAGCAATTTGTTCCAATGGTCATGAAGGTAGCTGAAGCAGACGTGGAATGCTCAGAGCTTGTTCAGCCATCCAACATGCCATCTGCTATATCCCAGGCTATCACCAGTCATCTTGACTTTTGTTTTACCACTGAATTTCAGTGACTCTGCTATGCAAATCAGCCTCACTTAAATTTAATTCACACACAAGTGATGACATCACCCCATGATGTCATTAGTCCTCTTTGAAAACAAAGGACAAACAATGACAACTATAGCATCTTAGCCCCTACTGGTGGGCCTTCCATATACATACATACATACATATTATATATATTCAGTCACAATGACACAGTTGACTCTTAAATATAAAACATTTACTAAATGAGAAGGCAAATTTAAAAAGTTATCATAACATTTACTGAAGAGATGGAAAAAGCAGCAAAATGAAAATATAACAGTCCATCCTTAAAGTCTCCCACCAGTATACAGTGTCTGTAGGGGGAGTGGAGGCATTATACATATATAGAACTAAGTAAGGTATATGACTAGGCAAACCTGAGGCAACTCATGACTCTAGACCATAAGCCTAAATGTTGGTGGTCTCTTCCAGGAGAAAGTCTGTACCCGGTGTTTCTCCTCTTCTAAATCTCTCCACTCTATGTTGGATAAACTATGTCTGCTGCTCTTGGGTCACTGAAGCAATTTTAAGCTCTTTCAGTGAGCAGCAGCATTATGCTCTTTCAGTGATACAGCAACCCTAAGCCTGGGATCATCAACTTTCCATGTCTGCTCCCTTGGCTGGGCTCTGAAGCAGGGTTAAGCTATTTCAGTGACAAGCAATTCCCTTAAACTGGAAAACTGAAAAGCTCCTCAGCTAAGTCCTCTGAACTCTAAGGAACTTTTCCCTCTCAAGCCAGAAAAGTCATTAGAGGGCAATGTGGTCAAACCCCTTAGGGGTTTCTCCTCTCTCACGTTGTAGATGGTGCCAGCAGGCATTTACCCCACCCAGTTCATCAGCAGGATGATTATGCTTCCTCCAATAAGCTTCCAGAAGCTACCAAGACTCCACAAATACCTGCAGAGATGGCAATCTGTGCTTAGCTCCTGTCAGCTTCTGTATTCTGTAAGCAGATTCTCTTAGCAGCTCCTCCTGTAAGCTTTTCTGTGTGTTCTTATGCTGGCTTCTCATGCTTCTGTTCTGATTTCCTCTCTCCAGAGCTCTTCATCTAGTCATCTCTGGCTTCTCATTCTTAAAATCAAGACCTCTCCTTAGGAGGAGGGCTCCATCTCTAACTCAGGTAAACTCAAAGTCCGTAATTCTTTCAGGTAAAATACATAGTCCCCAGTTTTGTATCCGTATCCTTGAAAATTCTGAAAACAGTCATAGGTAAATGAACTGATGGAGAACCATTCCCATTTCAACCATTTACATCTTCAGTCAGTAATTATGATTTTGACCTGCTTTCAGATAAGTTTCTCTCTCTCTCTCTCTCTCTCTCTCTCTCTCTCTCTCTCTCTCTCTCTCCTTTTTTTTGGAGGGAATGCAGGGCAGTTGGGGTTAAGTGACTTGCCCAAGGTCACACAGCTAGTAAATGTTACTTGTCTGAGGTTGGATTTGAACTCAGGTCCTCCTGACTCCAGGGCCCATGCTCTATTCACTGTGCCACCTAGCCACCCCCAGAAAAGTTCTTGGTACATTTATTCACAAGGTGGTTTTGTCTTAGATCTTCAAAACTATCTTAAGCTACTTGTCTCACATGTTACAATCCCCAACTTTATAAATGCAAGGAGAGGGATGTTGGCCTTTAAGTTGTCTCAAAAAAGGAGGATAAGTATTCATGAGTGTCCCTTCTATGGTTTCTGGGGAACTGGCCAATGTTACATATTCTGTTTTGTCTCCTAGGAATATCAAGGCAATGGAAAAGGGTACATCTAGCTATCTTAACTTCACAAGCATGTGCTTAAGATGCAAAACTCTTGCTTTTTTATTCAGCTTCTAATCTAAATTTATTTTTTTCCAGAGAGACACTCTATTAAGATGAGACTACAAAGATGACCACAAGTATTCCAGAATATTTTACTTTCCTCATTGTAAATTAACAAATTATTTCAGGTTTGTTTTTGTTGTATTGCTGTGTGCCAATTTCTAATGAGTTTGGTCATTCACTAGGACATGGTTATACTTAGTGTGAATCAACAAAAATCAAGATTCTAAACCTGTAGAGCTAAGGACCCTGTTGTCTATCCTTCATTTTCAAAGAGACAAATCACAGGAGTGATTTCTCTACTTGTGCATGAATTAAATTTAAGGCCTCATTCTCTTCTAAGAGTCACTGAAGTCCAGTGGTAGGTCAAAAGTCAAGATGACCAGAGATGGCCCCAGATAAAATGGATGACCTTGTAGTCTTCGGTGTCTGACCAAGCTCTAAGCACTCCACAGAGTCTTCTTCAGCCATCTTTATGGCGTATTGCTCTCATGTTCCCATTCTACTAGGAATAGTTTTCATGTGCTTGGGGTATCCCAAGATATCCCCTCAACTCACCAAAGAGTTTGAGAAAACACCCTGTCATTTACCAGGGTGTGTCTTCTGTGTCTGCTACAGCTTCTAAGAGCCACAGGTGAGAGTAGGGTGGGTAGGTAGATACCAAAGGTGGATGAGCAGCCCAGAAAAGGACTCATCAATCTTTCATACCAGAGGTGTGAATACCTTGAATACTCCATACACTCCCTGAGGACCATATCCCTTAGGAAAAGGAATTTTATTTGTGAGATATCAATCTGTCAGCCAGATGCCTTTCCATCTCTGTAATATGTCCCTTGTTAGTTGATGATGGAAAATTATGACAATATGCATAATTCAACAGAAGCTGATATCATCATTTGAAAGGTAGTTTGTAACCTTCCTAGTAAATATTTGAGGATTCTCTTTTTTCTTTCTAATTGTTTTACTGTATAGGTCCAAAATATCTCTTTGGGCCTTAATTTCCTCATTTACAAAATGAGAAGACTGGACTCAATGACTTCTAAGAGCCCTTTAAGTATCTGATTCTATAATATAAACCATTAGACAAATGAAAGTTTTTTTATTCATGATTTATAGCTTACTTGTTTCCAAAACTAGTTGAGCCAATACAAAAACATTTTTGATCTACAGTTTCTATCCTGAAACTGTAGATAGAAAAATTCCTTATGTGTAAATCCGGAAGAAACCTCTATTTAAAATTTATGATTCTTACAATATAAATGGATGCAATTAATGGATGCTTTAATAGCTCAGTGGTTTATGCTCTCACCAATTCAAGAGGGGCTTACTTTTGCCACTCAGTGGATCAGTCAACAAACATTTATTAAACACCTAGTATGTGTCAAGCACTGTGTTAAGCATTAAGTATACAAGCAAACCAGCAAAAAGGAACACAATTCTTGTCCTCAAGGAGCTTAAAATCTAATGAGAGAAGACAACACACAAAAGGGAGCTGAAAAGAGGGAGGAAGAGAAGGTACCAAGCACAGGGACATGATGGAGAAATCCAAAGGAGTGCAGTCAGATGGGAAATGAAGAGAAGATTGGCTTGGATACCTTCCTTAAATAGAGGGGTGTTTTTGGCGGGGTTTTTTTTTTTTTTTGGAGGGCAATTGGGGCTAAGTGACTTGCCCAAGATAACATGGATAGTTTTTGTGTCAAGTGTCTGAAGCCATATGTGAACTCAAGTCCTCCTGGCTCCAGGGCTGGTTCTCTATTCACTGCACCACCTAGCCTCCCCTCAAACCTCTATTTAGGGGCGGCTAGGTGGCACAGTGAATAGAGCACCAGCCCTGGAGTCAGGAGGACCTGAGTTTAGATCTGGCCTCAGACACTTAATACTTACTAGCCGTGTGATCTTGGGCAAGTCACTTAACCCCAATTGCCCTGCCTTCCCCCCTTCAAAAAAAAAAAGCAATAAATAAATAGAGATTTGGGGAGGAGTTCTCTGCATTCACTTATACATTAAACTTGTATGTGTCCTCCTGCATAGGAGATCCATCCAACTTCCTAAAGGATTCCTCTAGATTTTTTGGCATTGCATGAATATCAATAGAAAGCAGTAATCAGAATGTGAATCCCTAGAGACCCGAGATCATTTTCAGGATCCACAAGATCAAAACTATTTTTATAATAATACTAAGATATTTTAATTTCTAATATTTAATTCCTAAATATTTTAATTTCTAATATATCAATATATATAACCCACATAAACAAAAGCTCTTTGGGGTCCTCAATGATTTTTAAGAGTATAAAGTGTAAACTTTTTGAAACCAAAAAGTTTGAGAACTATTGCAATAGAGCATACAGGCCAATGCCATTCATCTTGGTGACATTCTTATACCTGGTTTTGTTGTTCATTCGTTTTAGTTGTGTCCAACTCTTCATGACCCCATTTGGTATTTTCTTGGCGAAGATACTGGAGTAGTTTACTATTTCTTTCTCCAAATGTTACATAATCATTTTGCAGATGAGGAAATTGAGGCAAACAGGGTGAAGTGACTTGCCCAGGGCCACACAGATGTCTGAGACCGGATTTGAACTCAAGTTCTCTAGACTCTATGCCCAGTACCTTTTTGCCGCCTCCCTCTTTTTCTCTGGCACAGTTCTTCTTTGCTATTTTACAGCCTACTCACGATGACCATATATCCCTCTTTGTCACCCTTTAAGGAACCTGCAACGTTAATTCTTTAGAGGCTGAAAGAATACATTTTTTAAAAAGATGACTCTTGTTTCAGGGAGAAGCACTAGCTGACTTTCTATTTTATCCTTTGTTATGTGTCCTTTACCTTGAACCCGTACAAGTGCCACCTACAAATGAGAGGAATAAAATTATAATACCATTAAGATTTCTGCAGAAAGGGATATTGACAGTCACAGAAGGAGATATGGACCCAAATTATAGTTCTCAATTAAATCAACCCATCAATGAAAATTTAATCAGCTATTATTATGTACCAGACACTGTCCTGGGCACTAGAGTAATGAAAGCAAAATTGAAATAATCTCTATGTTTAGGAAGTTTATTTTTATTGGGATGGGCAATATGTACATTTCTAAGCATATACAAAATAAGTGCTAAGCTGTTTGATTCACCTGTGGTTGTGGGAATTAGGAAATGATTTTTTTAGAAGGTAACATTTAAATTAAGTTTTGAAAGGAACTAGGAATTCAGAGAGGTGAAGGTGAAGGAGTGTACTCCAGTCAAGGGAGGGCCCATGCAAAATGTATCCATTCCATCCTGAAGCAGCCTCTGTAAGCTCATAATAGGTCTTTAATGCATATTTTTTGGAACTTAAAATGCTTGCTGAATTAACTGTACATCTGTTGCAGAAGAAATAAACTGCACGTATACTGTGGCTATTAAAAGGACATGGAGAATAGTTTAGATAACTTCCCAGTTAAGATTGTATCTCTGTTAGAGATAAAGTCAATGTGGCTCAGGGCCACCAAAAACATGGGTCCAATGCCATAGGGAAAAAGGATTGCAAAGAGTCAAGAGAGGAAATGTTACATAATTTTCCCACAAAATAGGGAGGTATTTTCAGGTTTGCTTGCTTATTTATTTTCTAACAATAGATACTTATCCTAGTTCCTTTAAGATAGGCAGTCCAAAAAGTGTAAGATTTGTTTATGTGGATTAGTGTGGCAAGTCTCCCAATCTTTAGAATAAAATTAATAAATGTTTCTCAAATGTACATTTCTGACTGAGAATGGTTAAAATTTTCTCTCTGAATCCACATTCTGTCCACTCATGTAACTCTTGATTTCATCCTAGAAACTGTCCTCTTATTTTGATTTTTATTATCAATTTTCAAATTCAGAGACTGCTGAATTTGAAGTATTCTGTTTTTCTTCTAAAAGTAAGTAGAGAAATGGTCTCATTGTGCGTATGTCCTGGTCCTGGCCCCCAAAGTCAGGAAGGAGTAAAGAAGATTATTTAACGTAGAAGGAAGTTGACCAACATCACTTCAGTCTTAGGTACTTGAACACGAGGTGAATGCAAAGAAGTTTGTCTTTGATTCTAGAAGCAGCAGAGAATCACTGAAGGTTCGCAAACAAGGAGGTAGTCAGGCTTATACTTTAGGAAGACTTTTTTGGCAGCTGTATAGAAGTTATATTGGAGAGGGGAGAGACTAGAAGCTTGGAGTCCAATAGGGAGGCTGTTGAGATTCTCCAGAAGGGTGATGATGAAGGCCTCAACTAAGGTGGTGGCCATATGAGGCAAAGAGATGGGAACAAATGCAAACCAATTGGATATGGAAGTTAATGAAAGGGAGAGTCAAAGGTGATGCAAAGGTCATAAACCTGAGAAATTACAACAGTTGTGTTGACCTCAACAGAAACAGAGAAGCTTGGAGGAAAGAGAAGCTTGGGGCCTCTGTTTTGGGCCTACTGAGTTTGTGATATCCACGAGACATCTGCCTGAAAATGTCAGAAGTCAGCTGGCAATTCATGATTAAAATTCCAGAAAGAGACATGGGCTGGATATATAGAACTGGTGTTATATGCATAAAGAAGTAATTGAGGGGCGGCTAGGTGGCGCAGTGAATAGAGCGCCGGCCCTGGAATCAGAAGGACCTGAGTTCGGAGCCGGCCTCCGACACTTAATCCGAACAAACAAAAACCTAGCCGTGTAACCTTGGGCAAGTTACTTAACCCCAATTGCCCTAAAGGGGCGGCTAGGTGGCGCAGTGAGTAAGAGCGCCGGCCTCGGAGTTTGGATGACCCGAGATCAGATCCGGCCTCAGAAAATGAGCACCCACGCATAAATCAAATGACTAGCCGTGTAACCTTGAGCAAGTTACTTAACCCCAATTGCTTTAAAAAAAAAAAAAAAGAAGTAATTGAACCCATGAGAATTTCTGAAGTCACTAAAGGAGAGAATGTAGAGATAGAAGGCCCAGGATAGAGCCTGAAGGCACACTCAGTTAGGGGCTGGGACATGGAGTCTTCAGCAAAATAGACCTCAGAAATTAAATAGCAAATTTTTCTTGCCCTTATCTTCTCCACCCCCAATTCCAATTCACTTCCTTCTTGGCATTACAACTATCTTCTGATATCAAAACAGGCAACTAAACGCAATAGTTTTTCAGCTTTCATTAATGTTCCCTGAACGGTGCATAATATAACTCCCATGCCATATCATGTGTTGCCTACAGCTCTGGAGTCAGCATTTGTGAATGTGCTGATCCATTATTAGATACTAATCTACTTCTTTGCTGTGTAAAAGAAAATCACAATCAATTCAATGCAATCTCATGAGAGCTGCCCACATTAAAAAAGCTTTTTGTTTCAATTTCAAGTCCACAATAGGCTACTTCACAAGCTAGCTGGGGTAGGCAGTGGCACACCAATTGAATTCCCATCCATTTGGGGCTTGGTTTGGCTTATAATCAATATGGAATCAGACATCACTTGCTTTCTAGATGGCTCTCCTGTCCACTTCCCACCCCCCAGCCTCCCAGCCCAGAACAACCTTTCCTGACTCTGTGTTCATAACACTATACTGTTTGACTCTTATCTCTTGCTTTCATATTTCACACACTTATGCAGATATATTGGCAGTGAGGGGGTGCAGTCGATAGAGTGCTGGGCCTGGAGTCAGGAAGAATCATTTTCGTGAGTTCAAATTTGCTCTCAGAAACTTAGTTGTTGTGTGACTATGGGTGATTCTCTTAACTCTGTTTGCCTTAGTTTCCTCTTTTGTAAAATGAGCTGAAGAAGGAAATGGCAAACAACTAAAGTATCTTTGCCAAGGGTTTTTTTGTCTTTTTCATTGGAGGAGCAAAAGTAGAAGAGAGAAAATAAAAATAGTTGACATTTATTTAGTGCTTTCAAGTTTGCAAAGCCCTTGACAAACACCATCTCATTTCATCTTTATAACAACCCTGGGAGCTAAGTGCTATTGTTATCATTACTGCACAGATGGGAAAACCAAGGCAAACAGAGATCAAAGGACTTGTATAGGTTCACAAAACTAGTAATTACATAATGTCAAATTCGAACTCAGGTCTTCCTGATTTGAGGACTATTATCCACTGTACCACTCAGCTGGCTATCAGGAATGTAGAACCCCAGAAACACAATTCTAAAATCTGTCTTTGTGAATTGGAAAAAAAGACTTTAATTGAAAATAAAACGAGGATGATGGGGAAAATCCATTCTCCACTTCCTTTCCCCCTCAAAGACACTTAATCCATCTGAACTTAAGTTTTCTAATCTATAAAACAAGGATAATAATATCTGTACTACCTACATCACAGTATTGCTTTGAAGCTCCAATGACATAAAGTACATAAAGCTCTTTGTGATTTCTAAAGCTCTATGTAAATACCATTATTATTACATCTTATCTGAAGAACTATGTTATAAGCTTCATTAGGGCAAGGACCTCATCTCATACCTCTTTATCCTCCATGCAACTTGTAGCATGATAATTTGCATATAATAAAATCTCAAATATTTGATAGATTGATTGCTCCTTTCCTTACACTTATCTCTGTTTCCCCCTCTGGATCCATGTGTACAATGCTCTTACCCTATAAAGACTACAGATACTAGTGTGTCACTATTAATGCTTATTGGGAGTGCTCTGGGTCTTTCACTCACAATGCATATTGGCTAATTGAATAGCACTAGTATTTAGTAACAGCTAACATTTATGTAGAGCCTACTATGGGCTAGTCACTTTACAAATACTTTATCATTTGATCCTCACAACAACTCTGAGATGTAGGTGCTAGTCTTCTCCCCTTTTAAGTGACTTGTCTACAGGCACAGAGTGTCTGAGGCCAGATGAGCTCTGATCTTCCTGATTTGAGGACAAGTGCTCTATCCACTGTGCTACCTACCCACTCCTCCCTCTACATCCCCAAATGCATTTGATATGAGGCAAAATGAAGAGGTAGGATATGTTTTCCTTCTGCTTTTTATTTCTCTCCTTTCTCCTTTTTTCAACACCTCTTCCCTCAGTCTAGTTGCCCACTGCTCCCCTGTTGTTTCTGGTTTTTTTTTTTTGCCATCATTCATTTGTTGGTTATCATCAATTTGTTTAAGATAATGTACTATCCTTTTTATAGACATTACAGTGGTCTGGGACTGCTATCAGGAAGATGTTAAGGTTCAGTTAATCTACATTTTTTTTCTGTTTCCTTAACACTAAGCTCCCTCATCATACTTCGATGAAATTTAAATTTACTGGTCTTTTTAACTATGAGAAGAAAATGTGCTCTTATAATGCTGTCATTTCAATTGAAATAGCAATAACTGCAGCAGTTTGGGTAGATGGTAGGTAGGGTAGAGAGTGCTTAGAACCAGCCACTCTCTGGTTTCTTATAGGAAAGGTATGATTCATGATCAGGAAAATCAATGACTTAGATTGTTTATGACTACTATGAGTCTTTCTTGCTTTCTTTATTTCATCTTGATAAAATAAAGACTGTCCTGTATCCAATATATGTTTTTACCGTGAATACTTGCACTCTTACCTACATCTGTGGGAACCTAGACAGAAACTATATTCTTAACTTCCCAGAAAACAAAACAAAAACAAAAACACCAAACCTTTGAGTGGGAGTAATCCATACTAAAGAATTATGGTATGGGGGATGACCTCCCCCCCAGATTGAACTTCATTATCATAATCCTAGAGCTGGAGTTCTGGACCATAACTTACACTTTTATAACCCTGCAATATAATCACACGTAATTAGGAACAAAACAATAATTAAAAAAAACTTCTACCTCTCATTGCTTCCTTTTCCCAAGAAGAATATTTTGAAATAATTACATCATAAACTTCTATATTCTGTGGCAATTAACTCTTTATTACACCACATTTCAGTTCAATGGTTAATTGTTCAGTCATGGTTTTCATTCATGAACAGGTGTTGATATGGGCCACATTTAATGTAACCAATCAAAGACAATGCCTTTATGTTTATTGTAGGCTCTCTGACTAAAGCCTACCCATTATTTATAAGCAATGTTCTTGACAAACACATCATGCCTGGGAATCAGCTTAGAACTCAATGCATTGAATTATCATTAAGTGTTCAGAGTGAATGTAAATAGCAATTGTTTCTGTTTTGACCAGAAACCCTGAGGGTCTTCATTTTCCAGATTTACCTTTTCTTTTAATTAGGTAAAAGAAGCCATTTTTGGCCTCATTTCTTACATCGCCTTAATCACTGAATGGGTGTTGCCTCAAACAAACTAAGACCTGGCAAAAATCTTAGTTTAAAAAGGCCAAGGTCTCCCACTACATCCAGGGCCATCTCCAGTCATCCTGATTTATACCTTATCACTGGACCCAGATGGTTCCGGATGAGAGAATGAGGCTGGTAACTTTATACAACCCTCTCTCACTTAAATCCAATTCACTTGCAAGTCATGACATCACCTTCCTGATGTCACCATCCTCTTTGAGAATAAATGACAAACAACACCAACCTAGAGAACTGTGCTGTAAATCAAACAACTATGGAGATTGCTGAGGAAAGGAAAGCTAAGGATGGGTGAGAAATCTTGCCTCAGTGACAATGAATGTCATTTATCATTCATTCATCTCCACATGTGTCCTTTGACTTGCCTTCCCCTCTCCAAAAAGAAAAAAAAGAAAAGGAAAACTAGAGTCAAACCCTTCCTTCTAACATTTAATAGTTATGTAACCCTGGGCAAATGTATTTTCAGCCTCAGTTTCCTCATCTGTAAAATTGGGATAATGACAGAACCTAATTCACAGGGTTGTTACAAGGATCTATTGAGAATATATGTAAAGAACTTTCCTGAAAAATGTTAGTATTATTATTATTATTATATTATTGTGTAATAAGACACATGGACAAGATGTTTGATTCCTTAGCCTCAGGTAACTATCTGACACATTAAACCCTAGATGGATTGTGATCTGCATTGATGAAGGAAATTCCCAGATGAAGCAACTCTATCTACCAATGCAAGCAAACACCTTCTCAGTAATGTACTCCTAGACAGTTGCTTAGGGAAATGAGAGGCTGTGATTTACCCAGAATACTTAGTCAATATGGGTCAAAGGTGAGTTATTAATCCAAGTATTCCTCATTCTGAGGAGCTATTCTATCTTCTATGCCATACTGGAATAAGGAATAATTTAAACAATACTTTAATAATTACTTTGGTCCCCAGATCATGGATGAATGAGCTAAACAAAGAAAGTAAGCTAGCTTTACATCACAGCCCTGCCCTGTCCACCCCTACCTTTTTTTTTTCAAAGTTCGAAAATTATTTAATGACTGTGGTTTGCATAGGATGTGATTCACTTTTCAAGGTCTTTCCTTTAATGAAACACCATATCCCCAGCAGAGTCCATGGCACAGACAGCACCATTAAGCAGTATATTCTCCCCCCAACAATTTCTTCCTACATTCGACCCTAGCAGACTTCGGGGAGTGCTCATCCCAAAGGCCATTTAGGAAGAGGCACTGAATTTGCCAGTGGTCAAGGTCTCACCTCATCAGAGAGAGGCCATCAGGGCCGCAGGATCTCTTGTTTCTCTGGGCACCACAAACTTGACCACTTCAACCAGTTGTCTGAACAAGTTCATTTTAAAGGAAAATCAGCTTCAAAACATACATGATCAAACTTGAGATCAAAATGATTAAAGCCAAGTTATGTCCTAGAAGGTCATGACGGTTTGAAAACAAAACAAAAAACTGAGCTCAAGGTCCCCAGAGCCCCTTCCCATGGGGGCTTGGACAGAATCTGTTCCTCATTTTCTTGCTATGATAACAGCTAAAAAAGCAGACTGTTGAGGAATGACCACAAAAGGAAGAGAATGGAAGCATGAGATGGTGATTGGCAGGTGCTCCTACACGGTGAGCCACAATCTCATCATCAGGTCAGGGGAGTGGGGTGTCTGTGAGGGAAGACAGGAAGTAAGTGGGACTGAAAGCCACAAACCAGGACCCTCAGAAAATAATGACTCCTATTACTGGTTCTAAAAAAGGCATAATTTCTACCTAAGGCAGAATTCCCATCCATGAACAAAAGAATAGTTTAAAGTACATAGATAAAGTTTCACAGATACTTGATGTGCAGAGAAAACTAAGTAGGGGAAACAGAGAATCAAGAATGACACTAGACAAGGAAATGAGAAAGAGCTGAGCGCACACACATGAACACCAACACGGCAGGACAGGCATCGGTGTGCTGTTTCTGACAGCTCATGACACAATCCTAGGAAACCAGGGAGGCAGGGGCATCTCCCAGTCGACTAGCCCAGGGTTATAGCCACAGGTCACAGAGGGCAGGCCTCATGGTGCCATTTCCTACTGATTCCCTGGCGAGACAAGGCAGGAGGCTTGGTGACTCCAGGAGGCTCCCACCAACAGGGCCCTCATTGTTCCCTGCTCAAAATTCAGAGCTACAATGACTTCCATTCATACAGAGAGCAGACAGGCTGCTGGGGTGCTCCCTTTTTTGCTGGAACATAGAGTTTTCAAAAAAGCCAGGCCTCCACAGACACCTTTCTTAAACTGTATAGAGGCAAGACTCTATAAATATAGACACCACTTTCAGGAGGCACTGAAGGCAGCATGGTGTAGTAGGGAGAGATAAACTTGGAGTCTGGAGTTCTGGATTCTAATCCTGATTCTGCCACTAACTTTGAACAAATCATTTCACTCCTTTAAACATATGCTGAGTTGGGAAGCCCTAAGGATATAGAAAGAGCAGTAAACCAATACAGCATAGAGAGGGGACCAAGTTGTTATTGCTGCTAGGCTCCATTCACTATCAGCATAAGCAAACAAGGAACCTGAATAGAGACATACAGAGAAACTGAGCCCGATGGTGAAAACATGCCCTCCTCCCTCCTCTCTGCTCCCTTCCGCAGACAGACCCTTCCAAGGTAAGATGCGTGTATATGTTAATGAGAACACTCAGCCATCCCTATGGCACTATCTCTCTGCCACTGCCCACACACACCAGTGAAGCAGGCAGACAGGGCCAGAAGACGCCTCCATTACACTTTCCTCATGCTGTTAATGTGGTTCCAGGTTCTCTAGAGTTCTCAGAGGTGACTTCAGATCTGCAGAAGAAAACAAACGTGCCATTTGTACCGTGACCAATGCCCAGGGATTCTACACAGCTCCTCATCATTTTTTGTTTTTTTCTACCTCAAAACTTGCCAAAGTAAGGACTTTGTCCCCAGAGCCAAGGTCAGTGGAGACTTTCTCAAACTGGCTGAGGGCAGCGCCTGCATTTGTGGACAGGAAGGCCTCATTGTTGGCAGTCAGCTTTTCTCCAAGTTTCCGCAAGGCCGTCAGTATCTCCAGCTTCTGTTGGGTATATACATCTCTTTCCAGTTTTCCAACCATCAGGTCTCTGTCCATCTCTGCTAATCTTGTCCGCAACTGCCCTGGCTGTTTCTTTGCAAACAATCTGATAACCTCTGGAGTTTTAAAGGCCTGGCTGATGGCTGCCTGAATGGCCAGTTGCATCCCACTAAGTTCATCTACCAAAGTCATGTTTCCAGACATAATTTTCTTCAGTGAATCATTGAATTCACCCAGTTGTTCCAAAGTTTCTTTTTTGGTTTCCTCATATTCATCTGCTTCCAGTTCTTCTCTGCATTCTTCCAGAATGTAACTGTTGCATTAGTCTGTCCAACTGTTCTTCTAAATTCTGTTTTAATTTACTTGTCTCTGTCTTTCCTCTAGAAGCCATTTTATTTTTTTTTTCAAAGAAAGATGGATAAACGTACCTGAAGGCTCCAGCCGGACGGCCTACCCCTACCTTTTTTTGTAGGAGGAGCCAAAAGAATTCCCAGTCCAACTTTTTATTTTATAAATGAAAGAAATAAAATTAGACAAGTGATGATTTCTGCCTAAGATTACATGACTAGTAATAAGAACCCAGCTTTGTTCATGCCCAGATCACTTGAGATGGAGACACCCATGTGGGAAGTGTCAGGGACCCGTTTCTGGGAGAACAAGCCTGCATTCACCTACTATATGAGATGGAGCAGCCTTTTCCCACTGGCTTCAAGGTCAGATGAGATTATGACTTTAGAACTATCTGACTTGGTCTCGTTCTGTCTTTTCAGCTGCACCCAGGGAGTGGAAATCCTTTCATCCGCAACTGGTTAATTGGCTTGCCCAACTTCACACAGGCAGTAATCAGTAATGGTAATTGAACCCATCTCCTCTGAACTCAGTAAGTACTCTTTCCACTAAACCTTGTTTCCTCCCTTTCTATTTCTTCTTATCATTTTTCTCACTTGAAAGAAAAATTCATAGTTAAGAAATGAAAACACATAATTACTCATTCTGAGTTGAAAAACATTTCAGGTAAATAAGCATTTATTGGTGGGGAATCCAGGTGGGGGTTCACACCAAAGTTACCCAGGACTTCCAGGTGTGACCACAATAGAAAAGTAGACCTTTCTTCAAGACTTCTTTATTTCCATGGTTTAGAAATGGCTCAGCCCTTGGTCAACCCCTGTGTCTTCTCCTGGTGACTATTAATGAGGACACTGAGAAGAGAGCTACCCATAGATGCTTGGGTTCTTCTCTCTTTTTCTGTTCAGTCAGGCCTCCTCCCAGCATATCTAATGAAGTTGGCAAAACATCCTAGCCAGTATGCCCACTTAGTTCCTCTTCAAGAAACCCAGACACTGAATCTCCTGTCATAAGTTCAGCTCCAGTTCACCCTAACATTGAGCTTTCTTGGCCAGTGAAATCAAATGTTCAAATAAAAAGGACTTAGAAAGTTTGCTTCCTTTTGTCCTTTGATTCAAAAAGAAATAAATAAGGAATAGCAGAAAGTGGGGAGTGGGGCAAACTGGGAATAGATTCGGGTTTCCATACAAAAACATAAACAAATCAAAAGCAACAAGAGTCCCAGAGAAATGTTCTTGAATGAAAAATGTATAAACATTTTGTGCTACATCTCTACTTCCTAATAATAATAATAATAATAAAACAAAAGAAAGCTGTAATTTATTTTAAAATCAGTGATTATGGGAACTAGTCAATGGTAACTCAGGCACTGCTAGTTGGTGTCCTAGAAAAACAGGATTTTCTTTTTAGAAACTTTAATAGGCATTAACTTTGATGATTGCCAAGATTCCTTCCCTACCCACCTACCCACTTCCATTCATCTCTCTCTCTCTCTCTCTCATGCACACACACACACACACACACACACACACACACACACACACACACACTTATGGATTTCTTTTTAAACAAGGATCATTTATCTAAAATTTGTTTTTCTGTTTTAATTTTCACCTTTACATCACTTTGATTGGGAGAAAGTCTTTTTGCCTATGTAGATATCCAGTTAGACAACTCTGAATTTCCAGTTTCAGCTGCTTGTTGAGGAGCTTAGAAGTAGGAACTAATAATAATAATATCAACAATTATAAAAATACATATATAAAAAATTATATAGCACTTTTAGGTTTGCAAAGTTCTTTATATCTATATCTATATATTTTTCATTTAATCCTTACAAAAGTCCCATAAAGTACTATAGTTATTATTGGTTCCATTGTACAGATGAGAAGAGTTTAAGTTATTTGCTCAAGAGGATCTTGTAGCTAGTAAATGTGTGAGATGGAATTAGAGGTCAGATCTCCCTATTCCAATTTCCAGAACTCTAGTTGCTATCATTTGGGAATGGTCTAAGCTATAAATAGCACTCATTACAATTGCTAATCCCTAACTAAATTCTTACTATCTGCCTTAATAACTGGTCCAGAGACCATGCCCTGGAAGAATTAACTCTTTCTGCTCAGTTCCAGGTCTCCCTTGCTGCAGGCCTTGCTCTTCTGATAGCTGAGTGCCTCATATGGTAATCCTAGCTGTCCTTTACTTTACTACAGGGCTGTTTTTTCATCAGTTTTCCATCCCACAAGTATGAGCTTTCCAATTCAAGAACCATAATCAAATCAGTACTGACACTGCTACTGGCAAGGGTGTGTCAATCTACTCCTCTATGGCTCCACTCATCATTTTGTAACTGTCTGAACCAAAATATCCTTCTTTGGCCACCACTTATAAATACCCATTAGAATGTATTCATCAATCAAAAAACACTAACCTACCATGTGCCACAAAGGATGTGGCTAGGTGACTCTGTGGGTGTGTGTGTATGTGTCTTAATGGGCTGCTAGGTGGTGCAGTGGATAGGACACTAGGCCTGGTGTTGAGATACTCAAGGCAGGGAAACCAATTAGGAATCTGTAACCATATTGTAGGCAAAGGATAATGGGAGCCTGAAGTAAATGTAAGCTCCTTGAGAGCAAGAACTGTTTTCTCTTTTGTATTTATTTCCCTGGCAATTAGCAAAATGCCAAATAACTGCATGTTGTAAATCCTTAATAAGTGCTTTTTTCTTTCATTCATTCACTTCCCAAATTTTAGATTCAGTCATTTTTAAAGCCCAGACTATGTTCTCCATACCTTCCAATCATATTAAACACAGTATAGTCTAGAGAAAAGAGCAGTAAACCAGAAAATGTCATTTCTAACTCCATGATCACTTTGCTGGATGTTCTTAACAAGCCACTAAGCTGATATAATTATATCAGGCTTTTATTGAAATTCAAGGAATGTAATGAAACCTGCCTATGTCTGCATGAATAATGCTAGTGAACAATATTTTAATATGGTTGCTTTTAGCCCTGCAGAGGGAAGGAAGAACATATTAACTCACTTTGTGGCCTCAAAGAATTGTGATGCCATCTAAGGAGTAGCATATGTAATCTTCTTATGGTTCATTATCTTAGGCTTTAATTGAAACATGGTGTTACTCTTATTTTCTCAAATAAACTGAGGTAAAATGTAGTTAGTAAATAATTTCTCATCCAGATATAATAAGAGGAAATAAAACACAAACTGTAGCCATTATTCTTAGATAGGAAACTACCTGTCATAGACATAGCTAGAGTTCAAATATACTAACTTCAAGAGTCACGTTGTGGTGGCTGTGTTCTGTATGATTCCAAGTATAAGGATGAAAATAACTGATATTGTCCCAGGGGAGTGGGGTTAGAAGGTGAGGATGACATGGGCAGTGACTTGATTCTTAAACTTTTCCTTTTCAGACACCATCTAGGTCAAGTGGCGTCAGTTTGTGTGTGTGTGTGTGTGTGTGTGTGTGTGTGTGTGTGTGTCTGTGTCTGTGTTATGGACCTTTAGCAATCTGGTGAAGCCTCAAAATAATGTGCCATAAAATAAAATATGTAGGATTGCAAAGAAAAGCAATTATACTGAAATACAACTAATAAATACACATAGGTGTGTGTGTGTGTGTGTGTGTGTGTGTGTGTGTGTGTGTGTGTGTGTATGCAGCCAGGTATTTCAGTACATAGGGTGCTGAGTCTGGAGTCAGGAAAACTCATCTTCCTAAGTTCAAATCTAACCTCAGATACTTACTAGCTGTGTGACCCTCGGCAAGTTACTTAATCCTGTATTTCTTAGTTGCCTTATCTGTAAAATAACCTGGAGAAGAAAATGGCAAACCATTTCCACATCGGGAACGGGGTCACAAAGAGTCAGAGAACTGAAACTACTGAAGACATTACCTCCCACCTTAGGAACATTATACTTAAAAAAAAAAATTATAGTGTAATTTTTTGGATGCCATATAACATTCTCTAGTCATATTAAATTTGCAGTCCACTTACCACTCTAGTTTTGTTTTATTGTTGTTGGTGTAAGTTGTTTTTTTACAGACCTGTTGTATATTTAGGGATAGGAGATAAATTGGGCCTACGATTTCACTGGTAGGAACTCCTAGATGAGGAAATCCCCTCCACAGATGTAGAGAGGTATCTTCTCAACAAATTATAGTCTTAAAGAGCTGCCAATAGCACCTACAGGTTAAGTAACAAATCTCTGGAGAGAGAGATTGGGTGAAGCAAAAAGATAAGAACTAGTATAATTTTTATTAGATATTGAATTTAACTCTTATGAACAATCATTAGAAAGACAATTCTGAAGAAACTAGCTGCCATCATGAAATAGATGAGTGATAAGACTGCATTTCCAGAATTAAAGAGAAGACAGCAATAGTGGTAATAGTTAAAAGTGACTCTGGCTGTGATTTTTCTCATAGTTGATTTATCATAAATATTTAGTTCATTGTTTTATTGTTTGTTATACTATGAAAAGCAAATAAAAATAATGACAGGACTTGGATAAGAGCTACACAGGATATGTGAGAATGAATGGATTCAATCTGCATTGCTGAAGGGAACACTTAAATTAATAAGATCACGGATTTACTTGGATGTTTGAGTACATTGTTAATAAATTATATATCAACAGCCTTGATATTTATTTAAGCCTAGGTTATTGGGGAATTTAAAAGGAAAAAAAGGTAAGCAAAAGCCTATGGGAAAAGAAATTTCTCCTGTTTAATAAATATGACTTAATAAACTGGCACGGGGGCTCAGAGAGAATTGATTAATTAATGAAAGATGTAATTTTAGTAATTAATGAGGAAATATCAGAATATATCCTTTGATTGCCTTCAAGCTAGAATGGGATTACACAAGGTAATCAGGCAAGGACCAGGCTAAGGGGTGGGACTTCTGTGTGGTTGTTGATTAGGGCACAGACCTGAGCCCCACACAGATTACATGTAAAGGGCATTGACTCTAAACTGTAGTACTCTACCATTCACAAGGCACTACTATAGACACTCTGTAGACAAAGAAAATATGAACTAGTTCTTGCCTTTGAGAGACATATTCAGCTAAATCTTCGGTATATAGGAATAGATTATGCATTTGAACAAGTAAATACTCAGTAATTATAAGAAGGAGAAAACAATAATATTTCAAGAGATCAGAGAAAGTCTTATATAGGAGATGGCACCTGAGCTCTGCTTTGAAGGCAGCTAGAGAAGATGAAAAAGATGTGAGAGGAAGTACATTCTAGACATGGAAAACCCCCATGTTCTGTATAAAGGCAGAAGAATTAAGGAAGTATAAAAATAAGGGTACAATAAGTAGACTTATTGTGAATGAGAACTAATTAGTAGGCTAGTTTGATTAAAACAGGGAGTGCACAGAACAGAGTAATATGGCATAAGGCTGAAAAAGTAGCTGGAGGAGTTTTGTATTTAATAGAGTGGCTCTAAAGAGTCACTGAAGATTTGGGTTTGAGAATATTATTTTGGCAACTTTGTGAAGAATGGATAAAGAGGGGAGAGAGGAGAAACAAAGATAATTAGGAGGCCTTTGCAATAGTAAAAGAGAGATGATAAAGCCTTGCACTGAAGTTGTAGTTCTGTGAATGGAGAGGAGACAGATGAAAGAGATATCATGGTGGTAGAATCAAGAAGACTTGGCAACTGATTCAGTATGGGGGTGTAGAGAGAGGGAAGAGTGGAGGATGACTGAGGTTGGGAGCCTAGCTAAAAGGGTGGTGGTACCCTCAATGGAAATAGAAAAATTTGGAGGAAGGAAGGACTTGGAGTGAAAAACATAATGAATTCCATTTTGGACAAATGCTGAAGTTTTTTGCTTTCAGATGCTCAAAGTTGTAGAGGAAAAGTAGAATGCATATTCTTTAAGGTCACTCTCAGTTGAAAAATTATAATATGGGGTAGCTAGGTGGCACGGTGAATACAGCACCAGCCTTGAAGTCAGGAGGACCTGAGTTCAAATGTGGCCTCAGACACTTAACACTTAACTAGCCATGTGACCTTAGACAAATCACTTAATCCCAATTGCCCTGCCCTCCCTCCTCCGAAAAGCAAAAAAGAAATAAAGAAAGAGAGAGAGAGAGAGAAATTATAATACAATGTTCTAAAAAGCCAGTGAAAACTGATTATGTTTTTGTACATTAATATTTCACTGGATTCATGATCTCACTATTGTCCCTTTAATGGTGCAGATTGCAACCTATTCAAAACAACCTTATAAGATTTTGTCTGAGTCCTTCTGTAAGTCTTCAATAGATGACTCAGTTAATGTGCTTGAGGATTTACTTACTACATCTTTTATTATTCCCTGGGTGCCAATGCAATATTTGGGCTTTCTACCTACCTGCTTCTTCTTATAATCATGCCTTTCTTGGGTGTTTTCTTTCCCTCCCCTCTCCCAAACTTTCCTGTTTCTGTTGGAGTTATCACTATCTTTACATTCTGTATGGAACTATCTGTTAGGTTGCCTTACTGGAATGCCTGATATCTTAATTCAGTTCAATTCAATTTCATACACATTTATTAAGCAGCCTTCCATATAAGGTACTGTGAATATACAAAAAAAACAAACAAACCAAAAAAAAAAAATCCAAAACAGTTCTTTGTCCTCAATGAATTTAAATTCTACTGGGGATGGGTTGGTGAAGTATCTAACTTGTACACAACTAATTAAATAAATGAAAAGTAAATACAAAATAATTTCAAGAACTTGAGAATGCTAATAACTAATTTTTGAGTGGTATAGGATAGAAACTTTGAAAAACTGATCTTTCTTTTTCTGTGGCAGATGGCTTCACAGTTTCCTGAAGAAATCAGGTTCTTCTCCCACCTTCACCCAAGAATAAAAATCCATTTGGCACATACAACTATTATATAGAACATAAAATTTTATGGATCTATAATTTTCAAGGTCCTTTAAAGTCATTAACCATGTATTCCACATAATATTTCTGCCCATTTTATTGCCCTTTTGTAGGCTAGGAAACTGACACTGAAAGGTCAAATGGTTTCCACAGGTCACCCAACGAATCAGTAGTTGGAATTCAGACCAGGGTCATATTGCCTTCAGCCATATAATTCATCATTGTTCTATTGCTGCCTATACAGTAGCTTCTTCATTACCATTTATTTGTATTTTTGCCTGGTACAATCTTCTCTTGCTCCCTTATGCCTTTCTAGATGGACAACACAAAGAACAGAGTCATTGAGCACTCCTCCCGCTCCTGCCTGAGTGCAAAGGCCTGGGATAAAAGCTCCAAAATGATGCTTTGGACAGAACTGTATACTCAGTAAGCTTCATCTTGCTACAAGTGAGAAATAGTGCCACTATACACAATTTAAGTCTCAAACAATTTAATTTTTTTAGTGATATCGGTTAATTCCAACCACCAACTTTAAAGTATCCCCCAAAGTTAAGATCTCCTTTACCTTATACTACTCAAAGGATTCCCAGAGTTGACTTGGGGTGAAGTAGGAGTACTTTCCCTCCACCCTTCCACATACACATACAGACATAGGGCTGTGTGTGAATCAGCCATCCTTGTCCAAAAGGAAGGTGTGGTGTAACTGAGGCAAGAAAGAACAGGTTTATCCCTCTTGCTTAAGACTGCACAAAGAATGGGCTAGCTGTTGCAATGTCTCTCCTAAAGGCCGAAGGCAAGAATGCTGATGAAAGACGTGGGTTCATGTAGGTGAACATGGATTCCTCTGAGTTTACATGGAAAATTGAAAAGAAAGTAAGGCTTAGAGTTAGGGAGGGTTTAGGTTTCGATCCTATGGCTGATATTTGCTGGCTGTGTGAACCTGGACAAGCAACTAAGCACTCTGAGCTTAAAATGGGGATAATAATAAATTCAATATCCTCTTCTCAGGGTTATTGTGAAATTAAAATAAAATAGTGTAATGAAATACTCAAGTCCTCTGTAAATGCAGCCTGTACCAGTTTTTCCAAGTTCCAAAAATGAGTGACTGTCATACAATAGAAATGTGCTTGTCTCATTTAATTTTCAGTTTCCTATGCCTTTTCAATCCTTTAGGATGTGTTTAAAACTTTAAGGGACACTATGAAGTTAGTAGTTAAATTAACTGACACCTATGTTAATCAGTGTCCCTAATTAAATAAAAACAAGTTTGGTTTTCAAATTGTGTTTGGGGACAGCCTTTCTGACTTGGAGCAAAGCAGAGTTTTCTTTAAACCTGGTTTTCCAATATATCAGTCAAGGCTAGATTCATCTGTCTAAAACTACCCTAGCTTTCTGTAGAGGTTGGCAAACTCCAGCTCACAAACCAAATTTGACTCACAACCTGTACCCTCTCCAAGAATGGTTTTTATATTTTTTTCATTGAAATATTTTACATTTAAATTTACATTTAATTGTTTAAAACATTTACATTAAATTAATTAAATTTATTAATTACTCAATTCATTGTTCATGCAAAATCAGGTGGCAGGCTAGGTTTTGCCTGGGGGGATCATAGTTTGCTTACTCTTATAGTATAGAATACAGTCCTAACTGTATTCCAAATAAGTTTATATTTATATAAATTAAATCTGGTGTCTATCTTACTTTATTTGGCTACTTACAGAAAATAATGAAGTATGCAAGCATTGTTATGGCTCATCCATCAATACTAAGCCTAAACTACTGCTTTCTCTCTGTTGATGCTGTGCATGTCTTGTTTGTACATTATTCTTCACGTATTATCTCCCCATTAGTAGGGAAGGTCTCTGAGGGCAGGGCTGGGTTTTTTGGTTGGGGGAGGGCAGTGTGGCTTTTTTGGTCTTTTTTTGTATCCTTAGCACTTAGTACAATACCTGGCAGATAGTAATCAATTAATAAATGCTAGTTGATTGAGTATCAAAATGTCCTGACCGGGAGATATGTCTCAATGAAATTTTTTTAAAATCATGGTGATATAATAAAAATGGCAATAGCATCAGTATAAATAGTAAGAGATGTTTTATTCTCAAATATAATTGTCAAATTTTGATTATTTTACCTTGTAATGTTCTAAGCCAAGATGAAACAACTAATGTTTAAGGAAATGTTGTAGATGTAATTTTAGTACTTAAAATATAATCTGCTAAATGTTGCTCTGACACCTCATCATGGCACAGAAGTAATACTGTCATCAGAGTGTAAACTCTGTTCACTACCACATTAGTCCCAGAATGATGAATATTTTGGCCACAAAATCTCCCAAGGATGATCTGCAAAGTTATGGAGGGTTTGAGTTCTTCATCAGTGTGTGTATATAATAGGGGAGAGAGGCAGAGACTGGGAAAGCAGAGGAAAGGATACCTAAAGCAATGAAATCATTTCCCCTTAAAAAGTAACAAAGTTGAAGTATTGTAAGAAAATGCATTTGCCGCCCGGAAGTGCTCCCCAGGGAAAGATGGCGGCTGTCTCCGTGTGCCAGGCTCCGGTCGGCGGTTTCTCCTTCGATAATTGCCACAGAAATGCCATCCTTGAAGCTGAGTTTTCGAAAAAGGGCTATAAACTTCCAACAGCTCGGAAAACAGGCACTACCATTGCTGGAGTGGTATACAAGGATGGCATAGTTCTTGGGGCAGATACTAGAGCAACAGAAGGAATGGTTGTTGCTGACAAGAACTGTTCAAAAATACATTTTATATCTCCTAATATTTATTGCTGTGGTGCTGGGACTGCAGCAGACACTGACATGACAACTCAGCTGATTTCTTCCAACCTGGAGCTCCATTCCCTTTCTACTGGACGCCTACCCAGAGTTGTTACAGCTAATCGAATGCTTAAACAGATGCTTTTTAGGTATCAAGGTTACATTGGTGCAGCCTTGGTTTTAGGAGGAGTAGATATTACTGGACCTCACCTCTACAGCATCTATCCTCATGGATCAACTGATAAATTGCCTTATGTCACCATGGGTTCTGGGTCTTTGGCAGCAATGGCTGTATTTGAAGATAAATTTAAACCAGACATGGAGGAGGAAAAAGCCAAGAAGTTAGTAAGTGAGGCCATCGCAGCTGGGATCTTCAATGACTTGGGATCCGGAAGCAACATAGACCTCTGTGTTATCAGCAAGTCCAAATTGGACTTTCTCCATCCATTTGATATTCCCAACAAGAAGGGAAGCAGGTTTGGCAGGTACAAGTGTGAGAAAGGCACAACTGCTATTCTTACTGAGAAAGTCACTTCCCTGGAAATTGAAGTGCTGGATGAAACAGTACAGACAATGGACACTTCCTAAAAGGGCTTGCTCATCAGCTCTATTGATCAGAAGGTTTGGGGTTGCCCCTAGGTCACCTAATGTAAGACAAATGCCTCACTAATAAACAAATGGTAATTATGTAGCTAAAAAAATGCATTTTCCACTAAAAAGATTTGTCAGTTTTTCCCTGTGTGGGCACTTTATCTATTAATGAGTCCCACATATTCTATTCTAATTACTACCTCCCTCATATAGTTATTGTAAGTAAGAAAAATGCTTTGTCAACTTTAAAGTGCTGTAGAAAGGGGAGTTGTTATTATTTTTATTGCATCACCAAAAATATAGCAACCTCAAATCACCTTCAAACATCTCACCTTAAAATCAGAAGCTGACTTGCAACTTTGTTTAACTGTGTTTACTGATTAATGGAACATGTATTTGGCAGAACTGGATCAGTGGAATAATTGGTTAAGAGATGTAGATTGTCTAAACAGCCTATTTCTACATAATTGATACGATCAAGCAAGTGGGACTGTAACTAAGTCCTAAAGACAGCCAAAAGAACCAGTTTGATCTTGTGCTGGCACAGTACTTTTCAACTGTGAAGACAGAACCCAAGTTTCACAGTGCTATATGAAGAGGTATTGAAGGAATAGAGAAAGAGTTAGATGAGACACAATACCTGTCTTCAGATATTTGAAGAACTGTCATCTAGCTCACAGGACTATAGACTTAGAACTGAAAGGGACCTCAGAGACCACATAGCCCACCTCTTAATTTTACAAGTGGGGAAACTGAGGCCCAGAAAGGTTAAATGACTTGCACTGAGTCACATAGGTTACAACTTGTACCTGGCAGAGGTAGGACTCAAACCCAGATCTCCTGACTTCAAATCCAGTTTTATTTCCACTGTGCCACTAAACCTTTGGAAGAAAGATTAGGTGTGCTCTGCTTGGTTTCAGAAGGCAGAACTAGACAATGGGTAGATGAAGAAACAAAAAAGGCAGGGAGGCAGGCAGACAGGAAGGAAGGAAGCAAGGAAGGAAGGAAGAAAAAAAGGAAGTAAAGAAAGCTCTCTTTTCTAACTGTTACAATCATTTACTTAACCTGATCAGGGTCATGGTCAAACTAAGCCTTCAGGGTATAAGGGAAATTTTTTTATTGAAAGCTTATGGTGTAGAAAAATGAGATATTATATTCCAAAGTGATGGAAATGGTCTCTTCTACCTTATCCAATTGAAATCTACTATTATGAGGTTCTTTTTTTGCAAGAGCTTCACATTTTCCAATCACACTCCAGCTCCAATATCTCTCATTGCACAGACTGAAATTGGATGAAGAAATTGAGGCCTGTTCAGTGATTTGCCCCTAGGTCACACAGCAGTAAGTTGAGATTCAAACTCACATCCTCTGACTCTCAATCTAGTATTCTATCTGCTATACCATTGCCTCTATTAGAATTGTCTCTCATCACTGGGCTATGCCAGTTGGGCAGCCGTGCCAACCCATAGGTGCATGAACTCACTTTCAAGCTCCAGAGAAGCAAGAAAGAGGTCGTTTTTTTATCTTCTTCTTGAGAAATCCTTCTCAACCCCTTTGTAAAAACAGAATTCCCCAAAATAGGGACTAGTACGTGTGTCCATACCCTTAGATTCTGTCTTTTCTGTTTTACTTACTCACTACTCTTGTTCAACTCTCTTCAACTACTGGGTAACCTTTCTGTGGGTCTCTCTACTACAACCACCAGTCTATGAATGGCCCTTTCTCTTCCCTTAGTGCAACTGAGGAGATTGTTTGTTTTTTCAGAGGACTTTCAGACCATCCAGGGAGAAAAGAGAAAAAGAAAACAAACTTAGAGAGTAAAGAATTGTTCCATTTCAAAGCATGAAAATCTTATTCCTCGAATATCTCTAAACTACCAGGACCAGTTAGCCACTTTCTGACCCAACTAGTCTTGCTCTCATTTCCATAATTCTTGGGCCTGCCTCTGCTAATAATGAGTCAGTAACTAGCCATGTCACCATATAATCAGATAACTGAATATCTCTGAGGCTCAGTTTCCTCATCTGTAAAATGGGAATAATACTTGTACTGCTGATCTTACAAGGCTGTTGGAAGGAAAGCTCTTTATACAGCAAAACATGATATAAATATATAAATGCATTATTTACATTTACATGTATCCAGTAGGTTTTTTTTAATTAGTTTTACAAATTAACAAGGCAGAGTGGAAGCAGAATTGTAGGAACCTGTCCTGAGCTCTTACTGCTAAGCCTTTGATCCTTGGCAAGTTACTTTGGCTCTCATGGATGAGTCTATTATCCCACAATCAAATGATTGCTATAGTCCCTTCCTACATTTAAAATTCAAAGATTCCTAATTTCTAACTATGGAGTAATTTAAGCAGGAAGAACAAACTCATTCATTCTCAGCAAATGCTAATTAACTTCAATCATAATGCAGAATGAAGAAGATATAGGTCTATTCAAACAAGTCTGAAGTGGAAAAAAAAGTGAGAAATAAAGTAAACAGAAAAGAATCCACCTAGCATTTTTGATGTGCTCTTCATGGTTTGTAGCTATAGAACAGTAGTTTCTCAGTACTAGTCAGGAATTAAGAAATTAACCTCATTAAGAAATTAGCAGCCTAAAATCAGGTTAGTGTGGTTGAGGGCAGAGGTGGGACAGGGCATCTGTGTGCACTAGTTCAGTGCCAAAGTTTAGAAAACTTCCCATCCCCTCATTTGTAAATTGCATCTTTAGTCTATGCCAGGGGTGGGATATGTGGCCATTTGCTCTGTAAAATTTTAATTCAGTCAAAAGGCTGCACTTAAGGATCTAGAAGGCCACATATGACTTTACAGCAGGTTCCCCAATCCTGGTCTACGCCCTTCAACTATCGAGGCTTTGAACCTTCACCAAAATGCTCACAAAAGCTTATCACAAAATGAATTGTTGGCATTAAGACATACATGTCTATAAAAAGTAATATGATAAAACATCCCTTGGATTGCACCTACAGACAAACATGTGGGCACATACACTCCTTTATATCTGATGTGGATTAGTCTACCTTGCCTATCTATTTCAAGTTCTGCCTGAGGGACCCAACAGTAGCAGTAAATCTCTTCTCCAAAGTGCCTAGAAATTCAAGGGGGCAAGAGAATTGGTATTTAGCAAGCCCCATCTACCTCCATTTTCTAAGTATTGTTTCCTTCACTATAATTTCAGTCTCTGTGCAATGAGCAGATATTGGAGCTGTAGTGTGATTGGAAAATGTGAAGTTCTTGCAAAAAAGAAATCTCAGAATAGCAGAGGATTTCAATTTGATAAGGTGGAAGAGACCATTTCCATTTTCCATTCCTTTGGAACATAATATCTAATTTTCTCTACCAATTGGCTTGCAACATGGAAAACTTCCCTTATACTTTGAAGGCTTAGTTTAACTGTGACCCTGAAGTAAGTCAGAGATTGTAACAGTTAAAAAAGAGAACTTTCCTTCTTCCCTTCCTTTTTCCTTCCTTTTTCCATTCTTCTTTCCTTTTTTCCCCTTTTTTCCTTCCTTTCTTCCTTCTTTCCTGCCTTCCTACCTTTTTCCTTCCTTCATTCTTTCCTTCCCCCTTTTTTCTTCCTTTCTTCATTTTTCCTTCTTTTATTTCTTCCATCCTCTTTCTTTTATTTTCTTTGTTTCTTTTTCTTTCTTTTTTTTTAAATAAAATCAGCAAGTTGCCAACTCTTTGAGTTCATCCACTGAAGCATTTCAGATCATAACAGAACATGTCTTGACATTGCTAAGACATTAAGAATAAGAAAGAGGTTTTCAGGAGCCAATTTCTATTGGGTCAAAGAATTAGCTAAGTCTTAAAGTAACTTTGTGTCAGCCTTTGCTTCTTACCTTATTTTCCCTTCTTTGTAATACTTGCTAAGAATGTGGTAATAGAGTTTAAAGGTTATTATTCCTTACTCAGACTGTATAACAAGAAAAAAAAAGCCTCTGGGAAACTATAAAAGCTGGAGTTTTAATGAGCAAGAAGGAATGGTAATGGCAGTGAAATTGACAGAAGTGCCCTTTAAAGGAAGCAGGTAGCAAATCTTTAATGCATTTGACTGGGTTACCTCTGGTCCTTTCTTTGTATTACAGATCAGTGAGGAAAAGCAATGACAGTAATTAACAATGACTTTCTGGTTGAACTTTTCAGGCTGAAGGTCATTCCATAGAAGACATGAAAAAGCAAAAAGGAAAGTAATTATGCTGGTTTCATGGTCAGAATCCTAAATTTTTTGAGCCAGCTAAATAAGTGGTAGCTGACAGCTTTCCTTTAACAAATGCAAGTTGAACCAAGTTTCCCCAGGGTTGCAGACAGGATGTTTTCACAGAAAGTACCTTTGAGAAACAGATGAAATAAACAGCAGTTACTCTAACATTAAAATCTGTAGCAAATCAATGCCTTGTCATCAGCTCTGATGGCCAAACTGGCAGAATTTCCCTGTCAGATCTCATTGGGGGTATATTAATTTTGGCACGCTGAACTGAGCAAAACTGCGAATCCAGTAGGAAATGAAAAAGCATGGGTTGGATTATGTTTTACAGACCTTGCAAGCCCCTAAATGTAATTACCCTAACTCCATTCTAGTTTCAATAGCAGTTTCTATGTTTTGCATGGTCATTGTTTCTTAGAAAATTTTCAGTATATAGATTCACATACACAAAAGTTTAAATAGTATTAATTTAACAACATGAGATCAAGTTGTCATGTGGTTTGCAAATCTTGAATATTCTCCAAGCTCCATATGTTGGCTTCTCCACACAGTTTTGCAAACTAGCCAACGGAAAGAACATTAAAAACCTGCCAACCAAAGAAACAAGGAAAGCTCAGTGTCTATCTCAGTAGAGGAACTAACAAATATTGTACCCGGAGACTTTCTTCCTCTAGAAAGTCTTTCTCATAGCAAGCCTTCCTCCCAAGGTTTGCAAAGGGAAAGTCTCCTACAGCTATTTGGGTTAAATTTGACAAGCATTTATTAAGTGCATACTATATGCTAGGCACCAGGCTAAGTGCTGGGGATACTAATACAAGCAAAAAAAAAAAGACATCCTCCTGCCTTCAAAGCGCTTACAATCCAATGAGGGAAGCACACAAAAGGACAAAATAACTAGGAAGAGGGGTGATGGTGAAGGTGCCCACAAGGGTGAGGGGTTTCTGAAGACCAGAAACTCGGAAATACAGCAAGCATGTGAAGGAGAGTTGGTTGGACTGGGCCCTTCCACTAAATGGAGGTTCCAGTAGGAATGCATCCTTGGGAGAAGGGGGCCACCATGGCAGAGGACGTTAGAGTGAGAAGGCTGCAGGGAAAATGAATATTCCAGGAGGAGACTGCACATAAGGCAAAACACTGAAAACACTCACTATGGGTCCAATGCTATGCTAAGAACTGGGTATAAAATAAAATCAGAACAATCAAAACTCTTAAGGAGCTTTCATCCTACTGAGGGGGGAGAGATAAAGAAATCAGGGCATATTACTCATGCATTAAAGCCTAAGCATCTGTGATGCTATTCTGTCACTACATCGAATGGTATAGGAAGCAACCCCTCCCCCCAACATATGTTTAATATAAATATGTAGGAAATAAATACAAAATCATTTCTAGAAGAACACATCTGAAGGAATCAAGAATCTCTTTTCTTGGGGGACCTGATGATGTAGCTATGGTTCATGTTTTCTTTTTCTCTATTTTTCTGACTCCATCTTTCCTTTGTTCCTCTCCTGGAATTCTGGACTTCTCTACCATTCTTCTCTACTCTTGCTGCCCCCTCCTCCCACTGGCGAGTTCCTCCCCGAACCTCTGTTTTGAGGAAGAGCCCAGGCCCACCATTTTGTTGTTGTTGTTGAGTCATTTTCAATTGTATCTAACTCTTTGTGACCCCATTTGGGGTTTTCTTGGCAGAAATACTAGAGTTGTTTTCCATTTCCTTCTCCAGCTTATTTTACAAGATGAGAAAATTAAGGCAAACAGGGTTAAGTGACTTGCCCAGGGTCACACAGCTAGTGTCTGAGGCCATCTTTGAGCTGAGGAAGATGGGTCCTCCTGCCACCTAGCTACCAAGCTTCCTCTCCTAGACCTGCTCCTGACTCTTCAGAATTCTTTACCATACCTTCCCTCCCCGCTTTTCATCTTTCTTTTTCATGTTGTCTTCCCCTGTTAGAACGTAAAATCTTTGAGAGCAAAAATTGTCTGTCTTTGCTTTCATTTTTATCCCCAACACTTAGACCAGTACTTGACAATTGATAAGTACTTAATTAGTGCTTTTTAACTTGAATTACTATGTTGGGCTCCAGTCTGTGTCAGCCCTTC
This sequence comes from Gymnobelideus leadbeateri, assembly GCA_011680675.1. Taxonomy (NCBI): domain Eukaryota; kingdom Metazoa; phylum Chordata; class Mammalia; order Diprotodontia; family Petauridae; genus Gymnobelideus; species Gymnobelideus leadbeateri. Next base: position 156,624 of record WOXC01011597.1, read on the forward strand.
CTGAGACTTTTATTGAAGTTTTAAAACTAAATGTATTAAAAACATGCTTATTTAACTAAAGTCTACACTGGAATAACACTGTCACCTATGGTGCTCATGCATAAGTTTCTGAGGAACTTAGTTACTAATGAGATCCTGATACTTATGTTCCTTGGACATTCCTACCCCCACCATTTACATATCTACTGTATCACTGTATCCTACCCCCACCATTTACATATCTACTGTATCACTGTATCTACTGTATCATTACATATCTACTGTATCATAATATCGTATTATTCCTAAAGCAAAAATTTTTCTCTAATTAATATGTAGAGATAGTTAACATTTTTCATTTAATCAAATAATGTTATATGATTAATCCCTCTCCTCATTAATCAATATTTAGAGGGGGTTTTTTTTAAGCAATTGGGGTTAAGTAACTTGCTCAATGTTACATGGCTAGTCATTATTTATGTGTGGGTGCTCATTTTCTGAGGCCGCATTTGATCTCGGGTCATCCCAACCCTGAGGCCGGCGCTCTTACTCACTGCGCCACCTAGCCGCCCCTAGAGGGTTTTTTCTAAAATTATCGTTTGTAGTGGCAAGCACCCCAGTATCCCCAGAGTGGCTGCCAACACAGGTTCTTAGATCTGCTTTTGTAAAGGAAAGCAACTCAGAATCAGTTAACAAGCTCACTTTAATCAATCAAACATATATCATTTACCTAGTTCAGGGGGAAAAGATCAGCACCCCGAACTTCAGAGTATACAGACAGATCAAACAGACAGGCTTCCAAACTGTCCAACCATCATCAATCCCAAAATCACAGTTACCAGAGAGGGAAGCATCAACATCTGGGTTTTCAAAGCCGGGGGCCTCTCAATGGCTGCCCAGAGTCTCATCTGGTCAAATCACACACTTCTCAAAGTGAGCCCCAAGGCAAAGCCTCACATCAGGAATTACATAGCCTTCTCCTGGGTCAGAGAATGTAACCACGCTCTTGACCCATTGCCCAATCACACAGCATCAAGGTGTGGTCACTCCTGAAAACCAAGCCTCCTACCACAGGCTCCATGTGACCACATTCAGCCTATTAGGGGACAGAGTATATTTTCAAATTAAAGAAGGTTCTCAGAGTCACTTAAGCCAATCAAAGGGCCTAGGGGCAGGGAAGATCTTCAAATCTGCATTTCCATTACATCGTTGGTGTACAATTTATGTCTTTTTGACAATATCCTTTTTATCTTTAGGTAACCTACAACTGTCCAATTGGAGGTTAGTAGAATACAGTATTATGGGTCTATGAATGTCATTATGTGATGGGAATAATACTTGACTGAGTCAGAAGGCCTGACTTTGACTTTGCAACTATCCAGCTTTGGGATATTAGGAAAAAATTTTATAAGATAAGGGGATTAGATTAAATAGTCTAGGCCAAGAATAGGGAACTTGCAGCTTCGAGGCTGCATGTTTGAATCCAAATATCATAGAACAAATATCCTTAATAAAAGGATTTGTTCTGTAAAACTTGGACTCAGTCAAAAGACCGCACCCAAGGATCTAGAAAGCCACATGTGGCCTCCAGACCACAGGTTCCCAACCTCTGCTAGGCCAACTCCAAGTTCTTAATATAAACTTTTCTAATATATCTTTGATAACTGCATTTCAATATAGTTAATATAGTTAGTTCAATATAGTTAGTGTCCTTTGTAATCCTCTGTATTTTTTTTTTTTGCATTTAAGAACACTATTTGGAGTCCATAGACTTCACCAGATTGCCAAAGGGCTCTATGATCCCCAAAAGATTAGGAACCTGTGGTCTAGATGTTCTTTCCTAATTCTAACATTCTTGTTCTAAATATTAACAACTTCAAATGGATAATTGGTCTCAATGTGAGCATGCCCTCCAATGGTACAGATCAAAACCTTCCACAAATCCTTTGCAGAGAATCTATATAATGTACTGAAGGCCTTCCTGTAGCTCTTAAAATGTGGGGGTTCTAGTACAGTAGGCAGGCTATGTCTGTTATTCCTTGCTAATCTCCTTTCATAATTTCTTACTAAAAAAAAAAAATTTACACCACTTCTACAACAAGTCATCTTTGGTAATGTGCCATCTTCTTTTGTTGTTTTTTTAATTTTGTTTATGTCCTTCTTATATCCCTGATGACCTTGCCACTTCCTATTGCCTATCTTAATTCAGTATACACTTTAAATAATTTGGGGGCTTTTTTGTTGTTTTTTGGAGGGGGGAAGGCAGGGCAATTAGGGTTAAGTGATTTGCCCAAGGTCACACAGCTAATAAATGTCAAGTATCTGAGGCTGGATTTGAACTCAGGTCCTCCTGACTCTAGGGCCAGTGTTTTATTCACTATCCCACCTAGCTGCCCCTAAATAATCGTTTTGAAAAATTCTTCTATTTCTTCTATCATTTTAAATTTCCTTTGCACTGAATACTTTATTTTACTTATTTTCTAGTTCCCATTGCTCTCTACCTAGGAAAATCCTTTTCTCTTTTCAACTTGAACTAATGTAATCTTTGCAATATATCTCAGCTCAAACTTAAAATCACCATTAAAGGGACATTGGAGAAGTGTTACCCTCTTAATTTAGCCAACCTTTGCTCTTAAGTCAGACAGTCAACAAGCAACTAAGCCAACTATTATTGGACACAGTGTTGAGGACTGGGAATACAAGGAACAGCAAAAACATTCCCCACCCCCCAAGAGCCTACATTTGGGGTGTGGGGGGGACAACATGTAAGTAATTACATATGTACAAGATATATATATACAGTATAATTTGGAAAGCAATTCATTCAATTGAGTCTAAGTCCAAAGCTCAGCTAACTGGCTATCTTTGAGCACGGTGGTCAGTTCAACTATCTATTTAATCACCAAGATGTTGTGTGGGCCAAACAGAACTGAGCTCATAGGAAAGCAGCTCAAGCTGACTCTCTGAGCATGGTAAACCAGCCCAGCAAGTTCTTCACTCACCAGAATGCTGTGTTTTTCCATTAAATTTTAGCATCTACTCATATTTAATGGCTGTGAAACCTGCTTTGCTATTTCTGTTTTCCCCTTTCAGAACAAGTAGGGAAGGGTTGTTGTTCATCCTTCATCCTCAAAGAGGACCAATGACATCATGATGTTGGGGTCAAAGTACAATGTGTTCAACTGTACCTGATCAGTCCAATACAAGCTTGGAAGGCTCTATCACAGGTCAGGCACACACAGTCTATCTGAACTTTTGGGATGGAGATGATATTTGCACATCTCACGTTGACTTGGTGCTACCATGATTCTGCTTTGCTCATAGAGCACAGTGGCTTCTTTGAGGTGGTTATGCCATACTAGATGGTCCTGTATCACCATCTACCATGTCTCATAATTAATACAAGAGTTCTTCAGAATGACGTTGAAATGTTCTTGTAAGAAGTTAAAAAGGTAAGAAGTAGGGAAGCGTAATAAAGAATTAACAGGTGCTAAGACTTTGGGGATACTCTGTATATCTTGGTTACCAGACCTGAGAAACTTGCTGTAGCTACATCTTTTTCATAGGAGTAAAATAAGAGACTTTGGGAAATGCCTCGTACTGGTCCTGTATGTGCAATTTCATAATTGCTGTGGACTTGCCCACTGGGAGGTATGTCCATACTAGGCAGCAATAATTTGTATAAGGAACTGCATTATGATGGCCAGTTCTTCTTCATTAAGTCAAGTAAAGCCAGGATTCATCTGTGTTGTTTTGACTACCTTCTGGTGGTCACTCTCTAGCCTCTGGCTTGTTTAGTAGCAGATGTGGAACCTTGGTGAGATGGGAATGGCTCTGTCTGAACTGGGGGTGGGGTTTGAGTGTCCAACATTTCTGGGGTTGAGGTGCCCTGAATGTAGATTTGTGCAAGGGAAGGAATATCTCAGATTGACAAGCAAGGGTATGGGAATGGTTAATTGCTTTCCAAAAGCTGGAGATTCAAAAATAAAAAGGCATAGATTTAGAAAATACAGTACAATACATTTCTATAGAATTCTAAATCACTTTCCTCACGACAACTTTGTGGTGTTATTATGAACCAAATGCATGTATTATTTATTATCCACTTTTAACAGAGATTGAATGGGTCAATGATTTGCCTGTGGTCACAACACTAAGTTTCAGAGCTGGGGTTCCCAACCTGGTCTCTTGATTTGCAGAATCTTACAAAAATACCTCAGAGTTGGATGAAACCTCAGGAGGCTTCCAGTCCAACCAGTAACTCAAAAGGAATCCCATACACAACACTCTCAGCAAATGGCTAGTTTCCAAAGGAAGACTGCTGGTGACATGCAAGTCACTTCTTCCAAAGATAGTCCATTCCCATTTTTTATAGAGATACATTCTGTCCTTTAATCAAATTGAAGTCTGCCTTATTTCAATTTGTACCCATTTCTTAAATATTTGGCATCTGGGGTGAGTTATAACAAGACTAACCCACAGGCCATATACTAGCCTTTAAAATATTTAAAGACTGCTATTGTGTTGACACTATCTTCTATTCTTCCATCTAACATCCTTCACTAGCTCCTTGTATGGTATGATCTCTACCTCTGTCAAAGTCTTTATTTGCCTTTTCTGAATATGCACCAGCTCATCAATGTCCTTTCTGATATAATATGTAGTCCCAGGAAATGAAAATATTATATCAAAAGTGTAACTAGAAGAAAATCCAGCAGGGCCTTCATTTCCCTTTTTCTGGGCACTATGCTATCTTCAGCTGAAGATGTTGGTGTTTTTTTGTCTATTGTGTTATACTATTGACTCATAGTTGATCTTAAAGTGAAATAAAATTCCTAAGCATTTTTCACAAGAATTGGTGTCTAGGGGCAGCTAGGTGGCGCAGTGAGTAAGAGTGCTGGCCTCGGAGTCGGGATGACCCGAGATCGAATCTGGCCTCAGAAAATGAGCACCCACACATAAATAATGACTAGCCGTGTAACCTTGAGCAAGTTACTTAACCCCAATTGCTTTAAAAAAAAAAAAAAGAATTGGTGTCTAGCCATCCAATATTTCTGAAAAAAAATGTTTTTAATCCAAGTTTAGGATGTAATAGAACTCATAGCTCAGGACCTTAGATTCACATGAATGGGATTCAGTCATGGGAGTCTGACCCCAAGAGAGTTATTTTCCTCTCTTTGCCCCACCTGAACTAATCTCTAGAAATACCATGATAAAACTTATGTCTAGATTTTCTCAAATATAGGTGAAAGGGAGCCCGGATCCCTTATAAGCACTTTTCAGGTGCCAACTGCACATCAGGCATGGAACAGCTTTATTTCATCCCATAGAAAATATCAAAAGATGCCAAAGCCTTGCTGGAGTACACAGAAAAATACAGAAACATAAAGCCCTGAAATAGCCCATCTGCTCCCCTGGAAAAGAATCAATGATGATTAGTGGTTGCTACTAAGACAAATTATTCTCATTCCAGTGAGTTCTTTCCCATAGACCCTACAAAAGCTTCTTTCGACTTGTAGCATGACCTGTATTTAAATTCCTTCCCACTGCTCCAGCCCCCTTCCCCTAAAGAGAAAGATATACTAGGCCTGCTGAACAAGCAAACCCATTCTCACCAGATATTCACACCATCACTTTCTCAGTAACTCACTGCCTTTTTTCTCCAAGTTGGCCCCTGCACCAGAACTCTTGTGAGTTATTTCTCTTCTCACTTCAAGGACTGCCTTGTCTCAGTAAATCCACAGAGGAGCTTGGATTCATGAATGGTGTTTATAAACTTTCTTTCAGGATAAGTGACTTACACTTCTTTTTTCATAATAATCAAGATTTATTAATAAACTAAACTCCAATCTAAAAAGCTTTTGTGACATACCTACTATATACAAGGTATTTTCTATACCTTATGGATTCAAAAATTAAAATAGTCTTTGCCCTCATGGAGCTTACATTCTCCTGGGAAAATGCCATATAGAGACAGATAAATATATTCATGATAAATTGGAAGGTGAAAGAGGAACACAAATTATGCTTCTGCTATAATTCAGTGTTGTACTGCTCTTAAGCAGAGGGGAAAGAAGAAATCCTCTATCCCTTCTCACTACTTGATGAACTCTGGAAGAAGGGGCCAGGGAAAGGGAGAAGGGGTAGAATTGCAGATAAAGACAAATAAAGACAGGATAGAAAAACAGCTGGACTTGGTTTCACAATTTGCCCAGAGGGACGAGTGATTGATTCTTAATCAGCCATTTATCAGAAGGCAGACCCATCTCTGCAACCCAATTATTATGTCATCAATAGACATGCTCACATTTTATGAAGTGACTTCTCCAAATGGTATATAAGCTATAAACTTATTAGGTTGAGGAGTTGAAAATTCTTCAGATTGATCAAAGACTGTCTTAATCATCCTTTTTTCTAATAGTTATTAGTTCAGTCATTTTTCCATAGTGCCTGACTCTTCATGATCCCATTTGGGGTTTTCTTGGCAAAGATACTGGAATGCTTTGCCATTTCCTTTTCCAGCTCATTTTAGAGATGATGAAACTGATGCAAACAGGCTTAAGTTACTTGCCACATAGCTAGTAAATATCTGAAGCCACATTTGAACTCAGGAACATGAGTCTTCCTGATTCTAGGCCCAATATTCTATCCACTACGCCACCTAGCTGCTCCCAAATAGTTATATTTATCCCCATTAAATTTTATATAATTATATTGAGCTCATTATTTTAACTTTTCAAAATATTTTGGATACTAATTTTTCCATTCATTGTCAGCCATCCATCCCATCTTCATACCATCAGTAAATCTGAGAAGCATACTATTTGTGACTTTTCCCATGATGTCTAGAAAAGAAAATAAACTGGTGATATAAAAGTTGTATAATTTATGATATGTAAGTTAATAGATCTATATATGCACACATATATCATTCCATGTAGATCTAGTTGGGATATACTTAAAATGAAATATTTGATTGCTTACATGTAGATCTATATCATTCTTGGTCATTGAGATTTAATCTTGCATCAGACTAGTCTCTGCTTTGCCCCTCTGATTTGTGAGTCACACTAAATCACGGATTATGCTTTCAGAAATAACATTGCATTTACACACTTGATAAATTTAACACATTAGAAGGTATGCTTAAGTACCTCACTGAACATTATGTTTTTATCTAATCCAGCATCAGAACCTTTACTATGTTCCCAGTCACTAATTAGCTTGCCAGAATTGAGGGAGAAAAGAGTGTCAGAGAATAGATGAAAAGCCAGGGAGTTACTTTAATTCTGATGCCTTTTCTCTATTAGATATTTCCTTTTTATCCTGTATATAGCTGGTTTGTACATATTTGCTTGCTTGTTGCCTCCCCTTTAAATTATAACTCCTTGATGGCAGGGAGTCTTTTATATTTCTTTGTATAGGTTTTACCTCAGCAAATTGGCAAAGATGAGAAAAGAAGGTTGTGGAAAGATCGACAAACTAAATGCATGGTTGATGGAGCTTGAATTAATACAACTATTTTGGAAAACAATTAGGAATTTCACAAATAAAGTAACTAAAATGTCTGTACCCTTTGACACAGAGATTCTATTGCTAGGCATATAGAGAAGCATGGAAAGATGAACATGAACTAATACAGAACAAAATAAGCAGAGCAAAGGAAACAATATCCACAGTGATGACAACAACATAATGGAAAGGATGAAATCCACAAAATAATGTTGGAAAATGACGAAGAGCATATATAGCCCCAAAGAAGAAATATGATGAAATGCCTCCTCCTATTCTTTCTCAGAAGTGATAGGTCTATGATGGTGGAACATTGCACATGCGATGCAGTCAGATTTGTGGGGATATACTGGTCAGCTAAGCTTATGTTTTTCCTTATCTTGTCTCTCTGTCTGTCTGTCTCTCTGTCTCTGTCTCTGTCTCTCTGTCTGCTCTCTCTCTCTCTCTTTCTCTCCAGATTCCTGAAAGAGCACGGGAAATTTTAGGTGATGTAACAATAAAAGATATCAATGAAATTTATATTTTTTTTAAATAAAGAAAATCTGATGGAGTGCTGGGGCACCTGAACGATAATCCAAACCAAAAGTCTATTTCCCCAAGTCATTATTAAATCATGGATTTCAAGCTGGAAGGGGTCTTAGAGGTCATCTGTCTTGGATAAAGGACTAAGACCATCCAAGCAGCTAACACAGATAAGTAGCCAGTGGCAGAGTTGAAATCATGCCATTTCAATCTTCTCCTGAAATGGTTTTGATTTAAGAATGTAATATCATAATTACCTGTGTTAGCAGGCTAAGTTCACAATTTGTAAGGGAAAAAGAGGAAATAATCATTACAAGCATGTAGGGATAGAGGTGGAAGGGACCTTAGAAGGCAGCTAGTCTAACCTCCTTAATTTTATAGATGAGAAAATTGAGGCCAAAAAAAGAGACGTGATCTATCCAAAGTCACAAGTAGTAAGTGACAAAGCCAGAATTTGGACACAAGGCCTCTGACTCCATATTTAGCACTCTTTTTACTGAGTTGGTACAGTTCTGAAAACTATTTTAAATACCACTCTACTGGCTACAGACAACTAAGGGGAGAGGGGGCTGGCCTTCAAAAAGAGGCAGACCTACTTTCTTGTAATGTTTCTCTTTGTATCTATTACAAGAAAATTTGTCTGCTCTTTTTGTTTTATTATTTTACTATGTTATGGAAATGCTTGTTTTGTTACTTAAATTAAAAATAAAAGAAAATTGAAAGAAAAGAAAACAAAGAGGCAGACAAGCCAGAAATAGAGGGTCACTAACTTTTTGCTTCATTCAATTAAACAAATGTTGACAAATATTGGGACTATGCAAGGTATAGATGTAAACATCCCAGGGTCTATCCTTATAGTTTGTATTCACACAGATAAAGAGAACATAACATGGGAAGAAAGAACACCAAACGTAGCCTACTGCCTAAAAACTCCAGTGGCTCCCTATTTCCTTTAGGATGAAATATTATGTTCTCTCTCTGTTTGGCACATGACACTTCACAATGTGTCTCCTTCCCTATCATTTAAACTTTCTTATATATGACTCATCTCCTGGTGGTCTGAGGTCCAGGTCTACTTCACACATGATGCTTCATATCTCTTCTCCATGGTTTTGCACTGGCCATTATTCTCCCTTCTCCCTGCCAGGAATGCTCTCTCTCTCTCTCCTTCCTCACTTCCACCTTGGAATCCCTCCCTTTCTTCAAGATTCTGTGCAATCATCCACTTTGTGAGAGGTCTTTCCTATCTCTGCCCCCACCTTCCAACAACAGTTTCTGATGCCTTCTTCTCTAATGTTCCCACTTTGTATATGTCCTATAAATATGTACGAGACAATATGTATATATCATAATTTATGATACGAAAGTTAGCAGACTTATGTATGCACATATAACATGCCATGTAGGTCCAGTTGGGATATGCTTAAAATATTTATCTCATTCCTTACACATGGATCCACATCATTTTTGGTCATCGAAGATTGATAATGTCATTGAAGGGACATCATGTGTGAATATATACATATACATGTACATATATACATGCATGCATGTGTTTTACATATATGTATGCCAATATCCGTATGTGTATGTATGTACATACATACAAACCTATATTTGCACTTCTTAAGGGCAGGGACTGTTTCATTTTTGTCTTTGCTTGCCTCCTTTACCCCCTCTCTCTCCCCCATGCTTAACAGAGTGCCTGGCACTTGATTTGAAAAGTAATCAATTGATTTGAAAGTTACAGACAAGATAGGGATATAGGGAGTAGATAGGGAGAGACCAATGTGGGCTTCAGGTTCAGGAAGGCATTCTCAAGGAGAAAGAGCCCTTGGGTGTGTTTTAGGGCTCCTAGATTGACAGGCACCAATAATACTCTAGTCTGAATGACCCAGACAGCTCTTCAGCCTCACCTGAGAATCAGCACAGTGCCAGGATGAGCAGGCCCTTTGACTTTTTGCTGTACATCTCATACCTCACTGCCTAAAGGCTCCAGCCCCGATACTGCCTCAGGCTCTTGGATGTCAACTTGAAAGACCCCTCCAGTAACTACCTGCTTTTAAAACAAGCCTGTTCTATGATTTCTGTCGGGGCAGGAGCACAGGGGTCTCCAGATGTGATGCCACTGCACAGGGATGTCATTGAGAGATCACATTGCCTTTGAGGACCCCTGTGCTCCTGCCCTGGGGAGCCAGCTTTTGCCTTACAGAAACCACAGACCCAGGCTTGTTTCCGAAGATGTTAGTAACTGAGTAGTCTTTTAGGAGATAGCAAGAAGTGGTACCTGGAGTGGTAGCAGTGGAACCACCTGCCTCTTAAGAAGCACCCAGCTGAGCATACATATCAACATATATCAAGAAATGTCCAAGTGATTCAGATGGAATGTAACTGATGCCCATCAATCCAGGAACCCTAAACAACACTCCAGGGCTCTACTCCCGAGGAAGCCTTCCTGGACACTGGCCCACATTGCTCTCTCCCTACCTATTCCCTATCCTGTCTGAAGCCTTCAGAGACTGCCTTTAAAATCAGTCCTTATCACCTCCAAACTCAGGAAGAAAATATATTGATCACAGAAGAACTTCCTCTCAACTTCTAGATTCTTCACAGAAAGAAAGCTGCTGCTTGCTTGCTACTTCTGAACTGACCCATTCTCCCTGTTTCCTGGCATCTTTTAGTTTAAGATAAATGTAATTAGCATCCGGTCCTGGTAATCACAAGATTTTTTTAGGAGCTAAAGAAGGGCCAGAGATCACAGAAATGAGGTGAGGGGCCTGGATGCTAGAAAAACACTAACTTAAACCATTAGGATTCCAAATTGTGAGATGGATGTTCATACTCAGGCTATGATTCTGCAGACACAGCCAAAAGCTCAGCTCAGTTAGGTAAAATCACCATCACTGTGCATCAGGCTGCCCTATCTCAACCCATCCTCACCTTTCCCCCGGGCCCATTCCCCTTCTCAGGGTGACTTTCCTGCACTTGCTATTAGTTTATGTGAGGATGCTCAGTACATACCCTTATGCTGTCACGATGACCCGACCTTTTCCCCATCTATGAAGTGAATTGGACTCCACATCTCTGAATGATGTCATCTTCCCAACTTGGCATCTCATGAGTGTAGTTTATCATCAAGGACAATCTTGCTGTGCACTTAGGAAAGGAAGATATTTAGAATTTGGTGGAATTTTCCACCCATGGAAATTGGATCAGGTCTGTCATTCTCCCCACTGTACATCGTTATTTATTTCCTAATCTATCCACAACCCTTTTTAAGGACTTTGCTTCTCTTGGTATTTATATTTATGACATTTCCTTTGGTCATTACAGGATTTGTGAAGAAAATGGAAATTGTCCTTGATCCTCTAAAATCTCTTTTCCCTCACATTGTTGTTCCTCTGGTCTACACGAAAATATTTCAGGATATCCCTTTCCCTCTTTTTCATATTCTCTTGTTAGAGTGCATAGAAGTCAGCTTCCTGTGCTCTTTATCTGTGTGGCACTTGGTTTAGGTCACCCTCCTGGTCATTAATCAGAATTCTTTGCTTATTCTTTATTCCAGGCAGTTCCTCCTTAGTTCTGGCTTTCTGCTGACCAGTGATGGCTCTACTCTCTGTTGATTTCATTTTACTTCAGAGGTCAATCCTTATACACATTAGGGAGTTGTTCATGTCTAGTTTCAGTGATTTGGCGTTTTCCCTCTTCTTTACTTGCCCTACTTGGCACTAAAAAAAATCATACTCTACCCTTTGCCATCTCCAACTTCAAAGAAAATACAAAATGTTTCTCCTCTAAATGCCTCAATGGTGGGGGTGGAGTGGGGTCCTTCCTTTGACTTTTAGAACAGAAATTTGGCTTCACTTAGTGCATGTGCCCTCCAACTTCTATACAGCAAAGCAAGCATATCCTTTGCATCAGACTGACTTTGGGCTCAAAGTTCACTTTAAAATCTTTAGACAAAGTTCAGTGAAATGATTGAGGAGATCCAGAAGGCTCAGGGTGGTTAAATGTTTGTGTGGGAGTGAGGGTGCTAATGAAAAGGAACTCAATCATCTGGAAAATATAGCCCTGCCTTCTGATTCAAAGGGCTCTTAGAACAAGGTGGTTTGAAGATACCACACAAGCAATGCTTAAAACTACTCAAAAGACTGACTCTCTTTTAGGCCAGGGAAAATCATCTTGTAAGAGGTAGGGCTGTCTGGGGGCACCAACAGCCTATTTAAAAGAGGTATCTTATTTCACCACTTCTTTAGCATAACTCTCAAGGTTAGAAGAACCATTGCTTTTTTGATGGATTGGGAAGAGGGAGTAGGGGGTTGGTTTTGTTTTTTAACAGAAACAGTCTCAGAATAATAGAAAGTCAAATCTGGAAAGTGACTGTAGACCAGTGGTGTCAAACTCAAATAGAAACAGGAGTCACTAAGCCATAATTAAAGATCCTTTCAACCTACATATTGACACAGAAAACTACATTATCTTTGTTTTATGGTACTATTAGTACAATTACTAAATATTTAAAGTAGGACATGCTGCCTCCTACTAGAAGAGCTGCCTGTACTAGCTAAAGATTTTGTTAAACATTTACCAGTTTTATTTTAATCTGGTTCAGCAGCACTCCAGAGTGTTGTGGGACACACACACCTGTGCCTGTATGTTTGACACCTGTGTTTAAGCCATTTAATTCAACCCTTCTCACATCACAGATGAGAAAAGTGACTTTCCCAAAGGCACATGGCTAGTAAGTAACAGAGTCAGAACTCCCACCTTGAATCAGACAGAGCTGTGTCACTCTGTCTCTACCATTTGCCTTGGTGCCACCCCCCCTTACCCTGCCAACTATCTGATGCTGACCTGTCTCAATGGACACCACTCCTCCTTCTGCTCTGATATCCTGCTGCTCACATGAGCCCATTGTGAGAGTCTAGGCAAATGGCATTAGCCCATTACCTTAGGCAACTAAGGCTACTTTCAGAGTAGCTGATTATTTGCATGGCTTATTTGTATTTCCTCTATTTGACAGCACCAGACATTGAAGAAATCCAGGCCTACTCAAAAATCTAAATATCCCACACTTAACAGTCACCTTAATGTCTATACTGTACAACTTCAACCTTAGCCATTCTTCTAAGTCTCAGTTATCAATAGATGCCTCTCTGGTCCTATTACTCTTGCTCAAAGACTAAGTCCCAAGTTCTTTATCTTGTCACATTTGTGTCAGTTCAACTTATTCTGGGTAAGTTTATTTCACCAATAGTTAGTCTTAGTCTTGGGACTTGGGTTTCAATTCTGCTTCTCCACTTTATCTGTGCACACAGCATCAGCCAATGGCCAAGCCATTCATCGATTAGTGTAATTGTACAATCATAGGATAATAGCTTTAGAGCCAGAAGAGACTTTCAGAGGGCCAACTAATCTAATCCCTTCATTTTACAGATGAAGAAATTGAAGACCAGAGAAGTTAAGTGACCAAGGTCACACAGAGAATAAGTGGCAGAAAGAAGGTTGACTCCAAGGACCAGGTCCTCTGACTCAAAGGCAGCCCTCTTTTCACTAGCAAAGGGCTCTTCTTAGCAATAGTGGACAAGGGGAGGAATCTGAGGAATAACTTACACAGTGAAACAACTACTCCTTGTATATTATACATATATACTACAACCTACTTACTAAGTATGCAAGCAACATGGTATAGAGCATATAGATCACAGTTGAAGCCTCAAAAACCTAAGGTCAAGTTTCATCCCTGACACATAGTGGTGGTGTAACTGGAGCCAAGTCACTTTATGTCACTGAGCTCTAGGCATCTCTGTAAGACCAAAATATTGCAGAAAAGATGCCTCCCTGCATCTATGCAGGGGATTTCCTCATCTGGAGTTGCCTATGGCAATGAAACCACAGGTCCAGTTGCTTTACCAAGTATAGCATAGATACATATGTGTGTATATTTATACATATACATGTGTTCATATTGAACTAGCAAAGCTTAACACTACAGCGAGATTTTTTGGAACACATTGTGGGTATACACACATACACACACACAAATGCAAACATACACATGTTCACCAAGAAAAATCTACTCAATTATGCTTGAGTCTCTCCTTCATTGACAACATATATTCCCAGTATTCCCCAGAAAATCTTATGTGTCCCCTCACATTCATACTTTCATCTAGGCTTCTCATGGACTCACAGCCATTCAAAAGAGAATGAGATCCCTGTCCTAGAGAGGACTACTTGACTGATAATAAAAGAGTATTGGATTTTGAGTCAGAAGACTTAGCTCTGCTACTGATCATTTGTGTTGCCTATGATCTTATTGTCTATATAGCTCCTGTTGGAGGACATATTTGTGGCTTGTGGGGAAAGACTACCTCCTACTTTAGGCACCTGGTTTAAGGTAACACTCCCTCCTTGCCACCTTTCAGTACTCACCAAACTACTGATAAACCCTGAAGCACAAAGAAGGCAGGGGAGGGAAGAGGCTTGGGAATCAATTGTTCATTGCTCTTGCTAAACCACTGGGGAATGCCCAAGGCATACTTTTGCAATTGTCAGAAACTTGCCCTCTTGCTCCAGATGAGGAACAAGGTGATCAGCATTTTGATGCAGCTATCAAACTTTACCTGTTAGGACTGATTCATTTCCCATTGTCTCCTTTAAAATTACTGTCACAAATCTAGGGGCTTTCATGGGCTCCAAATACAATTTCAGGATATCTTTCCTTTATCTATTTTGTTTCAAGTCAACTTTTTACTCTAAGCTATTCATCTTATAGCATGTTCAGTCTAATTATTCCATTGGCACCAAGGAAGGAAGACCCTAGAGTGTTTAAATGTATTTTTAAAAAAACACCCAAACAACCCTAAAAAATGTTATTTAGACTCATTTTTTATTTATTATTTCATGCCAAATTGTTTCTTAAGTATTCAAGTGGACCAAAAGATCCTAAGTATTTTTGACACCTTCTAAAATAGGATGAGGACTTCAAAAGCCATCTTATCCAAACCCTTCATTTAACAGATGAGGCTGAGGGACAGCAAATTAAGGGAGTTGATCAAGGTAACTTTAGTAGTAATCATCAGGGGTGAGACTGAACCCAGGTTCCCCAGTTAAATAGCTAGCTTTTTTTCACATTGATAAGAATATCTCAACCGTAATGTACTTCTACAATATGGCTCTGAGAGAAATATGATCTTTTGATGGATCTAAGAATTTAGTCACTGTACTAAGAATACTTTCTTTAGGATGGTAAAGCACCCCCATTTAATTATTTCTCTGAACCATAAGTTTGCTTCTCATATACGTTCTCAAGCTTTTAATTAGTCACCTAATTATGATCTCTATCCTAATAACAGAGGAGTTCTTAGGGAAGCAAACAATCCATTATTGCATTTCTGCTGTATTTCATAGCCTCACATTAATATCCCTCCCTTTGACCTTTATAAGTCAAAGTCCATTGAGTAATGTGTACCTAAGGCAATAGTCATGTGGCTTTCTCCATAAGAAGAAAACTATATATAAAAGTGATATTAAATATATGTATATGCACAGAGATGTAGCTGTATATATGTATACTATACATGAAGTATACATACACACATATACATATAATATTTAAGCACTGAAGGCAAAAACTACCATAATTATGGAGCCTTGTCCTTAAGGAATGATGGGATCAAATTGCTTACTTCCTCCCCCTGAATGTCAGAGTACACAGAGTCCCCAGAAAGGGTCAAAGCTGCCTTACATAAACAATTAGAGAGAACCCCTCAATAGATTTACATGGAGCCAAGAGAAAGAGAGCAAAGATCAGATGCTCCTCTGACCCAAAGAGCAGCTATTGGGGTATATTCTGGGATGGGTGTTTAAATATATTTTAAACGGGATAGGTGTCTAACACCCAAGAACAGGCAAAGCAACAATAAGCATTTTCAATATCTGTTCTACTGCTCTAACTTCTGGATCATCACCAGCAGCAGAAGTATTTCCTCAATCTGAAAATAGGTCCAGGTACAGAAAATTAATTTCCTTTTGCACTCTGAGGGGCCTCCATTTTCTAATATGGATAGACAAACTGTATTTGATATCTATTGTGAAGTGTGCTGGTCACATGGGGATAATGAGGGCTCACCAATGGACAGCCCCTATGCTCCCTACGCATTTGTGTTTTCAAGAAAAACCCTTGGCATAAAGGGTGGGTATGAAAAAGAGTTACAAAGGATGAGGGGGCATGGATGGTTGTGAGCTGAATTACTGGTGAGATTATAAATTTATTGAAGCATCTACTTAGGATCTCAATAGATTTTATAAATTTGATCCCTATGAGACTGTTAATACATTAGTAGATATATTTCTATTTTCTATGTGGAAAAAGTAAGATATGGAGATATTGTCCTTTACCCAAGATTAGCGACAACATAAGCCCTTCCTCTAGGGCCTTAGGGTCTGAGAAATGAGTAGATGGCTCAATATTCTAAACTTTATTATTGTGTGTGTGTGTGTGTGTGTGTGTGTGTGTGTGTGTGTGTGTGTGTGACAGATTGACAGAGACAGACACACGGACCGAGGAAGAGTGAGTTGAGACAAAATTATGAGGAGAAAAAGAAGCATATTAGAAAATCCAAAGCATTGGATATTAACTCTATTATAGGTTTATAACACCTTTTAACCAAGAATCCTATCTTTTTCATTCTTTTTCAATATCATCGGGCAATTTTTTTTTAATACTTCCTTGTTAGACAATTAGAAAAGTATTATCCCAACTTTATGGTAAAAACTCGGCATTAAAAGATGACAGTGCCCTGTTAAGTCACAAAGTTTTGATATAATTCCCCTTTCCAGGCTATTCAAGGCTATGAATGTGGATAGCAGTACTTCTGATTCTCCATCCGTCATGCTGCTGTCTAAAACGCATCACCAGAGAATGGCGACAGAACCTCCAGAGACTGATTTATTGACTTCCTAAAGGACAGCACATGTCAGAGTCGGTACATTGCCTGCTTTGTGAAACCACAATGAGAAGAATCTTCAGATTTAAAATGAACAGAGCAAGAATTATGGAGCCCACCGCCCTAAACACGTGTCCCACAGCTCTGTTTTTTTTTTTTTTTAATGTCCCACAATTGTACAAAAGATCTGGCTCTGGTTACACGCACTTGTGAATATCCTCTTCTAGAAGCAATTTGCTGAGCTTCAGATTGGCATCTGTCCCTCTCGGTTATTCATCCATGTGGGAGAACTGTGCCAAGAGAGCACAGCATGGGCTTTGTGAGGGTGAAGAGTCAGCTGTGAGAGTGCTGCTTTGCCTAATCGCTTCTTACCGGGTAGTTAGGAGAGCTGTTTGGTCAGAGCCAGCTTTTGTGTGGATCAGGTCATTTCCCAGCCTTCCCATTGGCTAACAAAGCAATTCTCTGATGCTGCAGAGCAAGCCTGGGCTCTGCTGAACGATCATCACCCTGTGCCTAGAATCCTCCATTCACCACCCAGGAAGCACTGTCATCATCACACCATTTTCCTATCTGACATGGCACAGCGCCTGAGATACCTCAGCACATTCAGCAGAGCCAGCCTGGAGAAAAAATTCGAGGGAAAAGATCAGACAGTCATTTGTTTCTACAAACCAGAAAGCCACATCCATGGCTGAAATTGCTGATAGCTGTTGCATTTTCACATCCTGGTGTGTGGGAGGGGAGTTGGAGGGAAGGGAAGAGGGGCAGAAATAAATATTTGCTACATTACTTTCCTTTTAGAATAAGAATGGAAAATATTTGCTCATTTGCAAAGGTAATTAAGAAAACCGTCAGAGCTCTCCAGGGCTGAGATCTTTTGAAACCCAGAAATTCCCAGTGGAATGCTTCTTGATGGCAAGATTAAATTCCCTTTATATCCATGTACATACAGGACCTGGCATGTTTCCTGGCAGCCCACCATCTAATAGATTAATGGAATGAAATTGTGTCTCTTTGTAAAAATAAGCTGATTTATTTAGGTTAGAAGAAAACAATAAACACACACACTTTACTACTATAAAGTGTGAATGAAAGAAGGGACTCAGAGGAGACAAGATTGCTGGTTTCAATGTTTGAAGGGCTATTAAGTCAATAAAGATTTGACTTGTTTTTGGTGACAGAGAACAGAACTAGGCACCTTGGGGAAATTTTGCTAAGGACTTCTGCTAAAGATAAGGAAGATCTTAATCCATTAAACAAACAATGAATCTTTATTCAGAACCCACAATGTCCTACATACTGTAATAAGCAAAAAAGAAGCAGGCTCCGAACCTAGAGAACTTCTGTTCTATGGGGGAAACAACACAGATTGTAGAATACAACCTGTCCACATGTAAGTCCCCACAAATGCACACAAAGTAGGTTGATTTTTTTGGAGGAGGAGGTGTTAGCAGTTGGGTAGGCCAAGAAAGATCTTATGTAGTAGGAGATACTTGAGATGAGCTAAAGGGAGCTAAGGATTCTGGGAGGTAGAGGTGAGGAGGAAAGGTAATCCAAAAGATAGAGGGTCTGGAGTCAGGAAGCCCTGAGTTCAAATTCAATCTCAGACACTTCCTAACTGTGTGACTCTGGGCAAGTTATTTTACCTCTGACTTCATTTCCTCAACAGTAGAATGGGGGTAATTATAACCTCCACCTCACAGGGTTGTCGTGAGGATCAAAGAGAAAATATCTGAAAATTGTTTAGCTTAGTTCCTGTCACATAGGAGCCACCACATAAATGCTTATTCCCTTCCCTAATAAACTGTTATTTTTTTTTAAATAAGATGGGGGGCGGATATAAGAGAGGGCAGACTGGGGAAAGGGGTAATCAGTATGTTTGATAGGTGAAAGATGCAGAGAAAATTTATAACTCAAAATCTTGTTAAAATGAATGTTGAAAACTAAAAAATAAAGAATGAATGAAACAATGAATGAATGAATGAATAAATACTAAAAAAATAAAATAAGCATCTGTGTGCTGATATAATAAACAGCACAAGTATGTTCTTATAAACAACTGACAAGCATATGCAGACCCTCCTCCTTCTGACTCTATTATTTCTGCCATTGGTAACACCATTCAAATCATTTTCCAGCTTCAAAATGTTGATATTATCCTTGACTCTTCCCTTTATTCAGTTTTCACATAAAATTAATCACCAAGTCCTGTGGAATTAACCAGTGTAATATGCTTTGATTGTCTTGTTTTCTTTATGAAAAGAGAACTGAACTTTTAGTCAGAGGGCCTGGGTTAAAATCTTGACTTTCCTTCATTCTGCCTGTATGACTTTGTGAAATTGCTTTTTCTCATTGGGCCTCTATTTCCCCATCTATAAAATAAGGAGGTTGGTTGGACTCAACAGTCTCTGAGGTCTCTACTAGTTCTAAATTTATGATTCCATGATTTGTATAATTGGAGGATCATTGGAAAGCATTGACTTTTTAAAAAGAAGTCTTGATGTCTTTCTTTTTTTGCATCACCATAATTTTTCCCAGCATTCCTCCCTCATTCGCTTCCACAGAACCATCCCAGAAAATAAATTGTATTTTAATGACAAAAAGAGGAACAAAATCAGGCTTTTCTATATTCGTCACATTCATCATTTCTTATAGCATACTAATATATTACATTCATGTACCACAATTCAATTATGTATTCCTTGACTAATGAATACCTACTTTGTTTTCAACTTCTTTGCTTATCACAAAAGGTACTGTTGCAAATATTTTGGAACATATTTTGTTACTCAGTCATTTCTGACCCTTCATGACCCCATTTGGGGGGTTCTTGGCAAACATACTGTAGTTTGCCATTTCCTTCTCCAGTTCATTTTACAGGTGAGGAAACTGAGGCAAACAGGATTAATTGACTTGTCCAGGGTCATACAGATAGTAAGTGTCTGAGGTTGGATTTGAACTCACCTCTTCCTTACTCCAAGCCCTTTGTTCTATCCACTGCATCACCTAGTCTCCCCTTTTGGTATATGTGAGTGCATTCTTTTTATCAATGGCCTTCTTTGGGTATAAGTGTAGAAATGAAGTCTCTAAATCAAAGGATATGGACATTTTAGTCCCTTTGCATAATTACACGTTGCTTTCCAAAATGGTTATGTTTAAATTTTTCTTTTGAAAATTTCCACCCATTCCTCCTAATTCTGTCATTTGATGGGCCAAGCAGAATGAGTCTAATCTCTTCCTCACAAAAATCCTTCATATATATGAAGATAGCTTTCTTCTCTCCCTGTAAGTCTACTCTTCCACGAGTTGAGCATCCAATCCTCATAAAGCATGAATTTGAGGTCCTTCCATTGATACTTCTCTGATTCTGTCGCTCATTTCCTAAGGGCTGAATGGCTCCTCCAAATAAAACAAGGATGAGCATGCTCTCACATCCCTGGATGAAAGCTGCTATACAAGCAAAAAGAATTCCTGTTTACAAGTAATTATCACCCACCCTTATAATTCCATTGCAATTCATAAATTACCCTGGCTGCAACCTCTGGACCATTACCCTTTCTTCTTGGCCCACGAACCCTGAAGGCACCCAACAGTTGTATTTTTTTTTCACCATTGGGTCATTAAAATGAATGAGTTTTATATTCCACTAGCTTGTAGGACTGGTCATCTCAGATGAAAAGTGAACTAAGCACTGAGGTCAGCTCCAGTCATGGAGCTCTGATTCAGAACTGGAGCCACAAGCAAGGAAGATTCAGTCACCTTTCTGAATGGCTGCATAGTAAAAAGCTTATGGGTTATTATAGGAGACTGTGTCCAATGTGTCCCCACCATCCTCCACTTTCATTTAGACCTACTTTCCATAGGAGCCCAACATCCATTGTCCTAAACCCCACTTTCTCTTAAATATAGTTCTATCTTCTAGCATGAATCACAATTAAACTATTTATCTAGTTTGTGCTGTAACTCTTTCCTTTGGCATCACCCTGGGCTTAGAACTCATTCAACAAGTGTTAATTAAGAGCCTACCATAAGCCAAAGTCATCAAGAAAGACCTCACATAAGTGGTAAGGTCTGAGCTGGACTTTGAAAGGAGTGAGGTATCCTGAGGGACAGAGGCACTGATATCTCCTGTTCTAGACATCAAATGGAGAACTACACACACACACACACACACACACACACACACACACACACACACACACACACGAAAATATATGTAAAGTAATAGTAATATGGTGGGGTAAGGGAGGCCACTAGCATCTAGGAGAATGGTCTCATGTAGGGGGTAGCACATGGACTAATCCTTGAATGAAGCTAGGGATGCTAAAAGGCAGAGGTGAGAAGGGATTGCATTCCAGGCATAGGGGTCAGTTCATGTAAGGGCACAGAGATGGGATGAGGAATGGCAATCAGGTCAGTGAGTTTAGAAGACAGAGGGTACAGAGGGAGGTACAATCAGTGTCTTTGGAAGCCAGGACCTAAACGGGAACACAAGGAAGTCCCAGAGGCCTGGCATGAGGTGAAAGTCAGGAAATTAAGGCCTAAGGTCCCAGGATCCAGGAATTGGAATAAAGTAAGCAACCGGAGAGGGATATGTATGGGGGATAGATAGAGAGCCATCCTCTGAGTCAGGAGTCCTTTCTCTGATGCATACTGCCTGGATCATTCTAAGGAAGGCCTTTAACCTCTCAGTGACCTGGCCACCTGTGCTTTGGGAATATCTATTTGGCAGCCTTGAAGCTGTAGGTAAACACAGACCATGGCATTGTTGGAAACCTCTGGAGAGAGCAGCGAAGGCTGTAGCCAGGTATTTCCAGTACACATAGAGGTCAGAAATGCACTGTAGCCAAGCCAAGATAACACATCAGAACATAGGTTGTAGAATTAACAGGCCAGAGGCAGTGTTGTGACCAAAATATTGTTTCTCTCTCTCCTTCTCTCTCTCTCTCTCTCTCTCTCTCTCTTTCTCCCTGTCTCTCCCTTTCTCTGTCTCTGTTTGTATCTGTCACTATCTCTATCTCTGTCTCTCTCTCAGTGCATGTGTCTGTGTGTCCTTCTTTCTCTATGTGTCTCTCTGTCTCTCTGTCACTGTTTCTCTCTTCCCTGTCTTACTCCCTTTCTCTCCCCTTTTCTACCTTTTTCCTTTCCATTCTTTCTTCTTCCTTCCTCCCTTTCTAATCTGTGCTTTCATTAGCATAAGGAATTCCAAAGAGGAACTCCTCTGTCAATACATACCAGTATCTTCTCTGAAAATCTTAGAGAGTCCCTGCGGGCACTGAGAAATTAAATGACGTATATTGTGCACAACTAGTACATATCGAAGGCAGGACTTGAATGAACCCAGGCCTTCTTTACTCTGGTTCTTTAGCCACTGTACCATGACACTACTCCTTGTTGCTTACTCTATGCCAAATCCCTGATTCTGAGACCCTGCACCTTGCATCCATCTCATATCATTGCTAGGCCTGGGACATCCTCATGTTTAGGGCCTGGTTTCTATCTTAGACACTGCTCCTACCTCTGGCCCTTTAAACTCCATGTTACCAACGTTGGCTCCTGCTTCAAAGACCTCTATTGCCTTTGGCTCTTTCAATTCAAGACCTGTATACATGCCCCCTGATTTCTCCCTGCTTGCCTTTTGATTCTATGCCACATACACCCCCACTACCTGTGGGGAACATTTTGGATGAAATTTCTGGAAGGAAGTCAGCACCTTGGAACCTGCAGTAACCTCACTCCTTATACAGTCCCAGCCTCAGGTCCTCTCAAGGACAGGATCATAAAGAAGAAAATGATCCCCTCCAGTTTCCACTGAATTCATCACAGATGAATAGCTTCTCATTGACTTCTATGACAATAACCATCTATAAGTAGAAGTGAGAATGATATAGATGTGATGTTTATCAATCAACCACTCAAAATTTATTCTATGCCTACTTTGTGTCAGGCACTGTTAAGTGCTGGGCATACAAAAAGAGGCAAAGGATAGTCCCTGACTCCTCTAATGCTTGCACAAAACACTCTATCTATTTATGGGTTTTATCCTCTATGACTGAAATTTTCTCTTTCTAGTTTATAGGACTGGAGTATCTAATTTACATGGGTGTGTCTCACTTTGCAAAACAGGCATATTTCTTAAAATTTGGGGGAATGTATCAAGTTTTAGAAAATGGTAGCACATTTGAAAACCCCTAGGAAAAATATTACTTCATGTAAAAATTGGTGAATCACTTTTGTAATGTGAATAATTATACCTAATTTATCAGCTTCATAATGTTTTCATATCTCATATTTCCTCCAATGTGTTATCAATCATCTTCTAATTGGACTCCTTACCTCAAGTCTCTCTCCACCTAAAGCATAGGTCACCCCTTACAAAATCAGCTCCAATGGCTCCCTGTTCCTGTAGGATCAAACATAAACTCCTCTTTGGCCTTTAAAAATTTTCAAACCCTGGGCCCTCCTCTCTATTTTCCCAGTCTTCTCAGATATATCTCCCTTCCATATACTCTATGGTTCCTCCCACCTCTGTACCATCCTTCATGATGTTCCTCACACAAGACGCTCCATTCTCATCTCTGGGCCTTTGCAGTAACTGTCCTTATGCCTGGAATTCTCTCCTTCCCCTCCTACATCTCTAAAAATCCTTGGTTTTCTTCAAGACTCAGCTCAAGTTCCACCTTTTGCAGGAGGCCTTTCTGCTCCCTTTAGGTTTTAGTGCTTTCTATTTGGGCCCAGTGGTCAGTCCCTTTAGAATGAAACCAAGGTCCCTTTTTGCTTTCTTACTGTATGTTTCCCCAGGGCTCAGTGCAGTACCTGGCACATAATAAATAATGAATAAATGCTTTCCCAATATTAGATTGATTGTCAGATGATGGCTGAATTTCAGCACCCCACAAAAGTCTGAGAAAAGAGCAAAAGAAACAGATATTTCAGGACTGAGGAGATGATAGACCCTCTGAGCTCTGGCAAGGCCAGACTCCATCTGGAAGACAGGGTTTAATACAGTTTAAAAAGACTATCAATAGGCTAGAGAGCTCAGAAAAGAGGCAACCAGGACATTGATGGGCATTTTATTCACATCCTGTGAGGTTCAGTTCATGCTCTCAGAAGAATTAAAGTTATAAATAATTCAAAGAAGCCACAGTGGGTATAAGCTCAGGTATAGATGCTAGAAATGCTGAGGAAAATGAGTAGTGAAGGGAGAGAGAGTCAATTAAGAAATAATGTCTTTGCGGAGCCAAGATGGCGGAGTAGAAACAGCTCATCCAAGCCACTCTGCCCCCAGATTCCCCCCAAACTATGTAAAAGGGGACTCTGAACAACTTCTGGAGCCCCAGCACCCACAGAACGACACAGAGAAGCTACCCTCCCGCTGAGGACAGCCCAGAAGCCCTGCAGGAAGGACCAGCGCAGCGGTCTGGGAGCTGGCAGTGCACAGCGGGCAGAGCGCAGGAGCCGAGCCCAGCCCAGCCGAGCCAAGCCCAGGTCCACATGAGCCGAGGTTTTAGCCCCAGGGCAGCAGGGCCAGCAGCCGGCTGGAGGGACCCCAGAACACCACTAACTGTGGGGATTCCAGAATTATCAACATAGACATGCCTAGGACAAAGTAAGAGGTTAGTATCCTATGGACTTTGGGACCCTTATTTGAGGAATGCGTTGGCTCCCTCCCCTGGGGGCTAGAAGCTGCTGAGGAGACACTCCATCTTGTAGTTTTCAGAGGCAGTTCCAGCTCCTGGCCTGCCGAACTGTAGGGAGATCCAGCGATCAGTCTTGGGGGGTAATCGCTCTTGCCTTAACCTCCCTGGATCTAGATTGTGATCTAGGGTGGAAGTCGTGGGTGGGTTTTACAGCTTGCCAGAAACGGAAGTTGCCCCCCACACCTCCGGGAGGAAATTTCCTCTATCTGGCCTTAAAGCCATAGTGTGGTAACAAGCCCAAAAGTTAAGTAATTAAGTGGCAACATGCCAAGGCAACAGAAACAGAAAAATGCAACCCTAGACTCCTATTTTGGGGGCATAGAGCGGGAAAAGGACTGTGAGGTCAGAAATCCTGCTCCAAAAGCCCCAGGGGAAAACATGAGCGGGTTGCAGGCCATAGAGACTTTAAAAATCAAATAAGAGAAGTGGAGGAAAGATTGGAAAGAGAAATGAGAAGGATGCAGGAAAAGTATGAAATGAGGGTCAACAGCCTGACTGAGGAAAACAACACCTTAAAAAATAGACTAACTCAAATGGCAAAGGAGGCCCAAAAGGGCAATGAGGAGAAGAATGCCTTAAAAAGTCAAATTTGCCAGATGGAAAAAGAATCTCAAAAGTTCACTGAGGAGATTCATTCCTTCAGAGTTAGACTGGAGCAAATGGAAGCTAATGACTTTATGAGAAATCAAGATGCTGTTAAGCAAATCCAAACAAATGAAAGATTAGAAGGCAATGTGAAATATCTCATGGGAAAAACCACTGACCTGGAAAATAGATCTAGGAGAGATCATTTAAAAATTATTGGACTACCTGAAAGCCATGATCAAAGAAAGAACCTAGAAATCACCCTGCAAGAAATTCTCAAGGAAATTTGCCCTGATGTTTTAGATCCAGAGGGCAAAATAGAGGTTGAAAGAATCCACCGATCACCTCCTGAAAAAGATCCTAAAAAGAAAACTCCCAGGAATATTATAGCCAGGTTCCAGAATCCCCAGATCAAGGAGAAAATACTACAAGCAGCCAGGAAGAAACAATGTCAATATTGTGGAAACACAATCAGAATAGCCCAGGACCTGGCAGCTTCTACACTGAGGGATCGAAAGGCATGGAATATGATATTCCAGAGGGCAAAAGAACTGGGAATGAACCCAAGGGTCACCTACCCAGCAAAACTGAGTATTTTGTTTCAGGGGAAAATATGGTCATTCAGTGGAATAGAGGACTTTCAAGCATTCTTGAGGAAAAAACCAGAATTGAATAGAAAATTTGACATCCAGACACAAGAAGGAAGAGATGCCTGAGAAGGCAATCAGGGAAAAGAAATCAAAAGGAACTTATCAAAGTTGAACTATTTACATTCCTATATGGAAAAGCAATAACTGTGACTGATGATATCTTTCTCACTATGAAAATAATGGAAGAAGGGTCTGTGGTCATATGAATACATATGTGAATGTGTGTGTATATGGTTACAGTTATATATGGATAGAGGGCATAGGTTGAATTTGTTGGGAAGGGAGAATACTCAAGGGATGAAATTATGAGGTGAGAGAGGAAAGTGGCAAGAGGAGATGAGGACAGACAGGGTAGGGTAAACTATCTCATGTAGAAGAAGCAAGGGGAAGTGGCTGCAAGGGAGGGGGAGAATAGGAAGGCAAAAAAGGCAAAACCACATTCTCATTGAATGTGGTTCAGGGAGAGAATGACATACATACTAAATGGGATATCTCAACCTGCAGCAGAATAGGGAGAAGGGGGATGAGAGGAGGGATGATGGATGGGAGGGCATCCTTGGGGGGAGGGGAGGTTGGAAGTACCCACTATAGAAGAGGGACAGGATCATGTAGGGAATGGACCAGGTGGGGGGTGGGATGAGTGGGAGGGAATTATAAGCAGCCTTGTACAATATATCTACTATGATAATGTTTTGCATAGCTAGACATGTACAACATATACTGAATTACTTATCTCCCCAGAGGGAATGGGTGACAAGGGAGGAAGGAAATGGATCTGAAATTCGAGGTCTTAACATTAAGTATTTCAAATATATATAGATACTTTTATTAATACTCTTTTGCTTATAATTGGGAGATAAGATGTGCAGGCATTGGGACACAAAGATTCATCTTCCTCTAATGGAAAAGTCAAAGGGGGTATGGGAGAAGGTTTGGGAGAGAGCAGATTGGAGGAAGCGATATCTTGTGGGACTGCTATTCTGGGAGGTTGGGTAGGGGAATAATGGGGGGAAAATGATTGTAACTCAAAATCTGGCAGAAATGAATGATGCAAAACAGAAGTTAATAAAGCATTTGTTTAAAAAAAAAGAAAGAAAGAATGTCTTCCTTAGATGTAGGTGTACACATTCTAATAATAATAACATTTTATTATTCTGGTCGTGGAGTAGCATTTCAGTGTCCTACACACTCTGCTAGGCCTTATAAAGGGCAGGGGAGAAGATAAAGAAGTGGGTTAATTCCAGCACTTGTCACAGTGCTGGCACCTGGCACACAGGAAATACTTGATAAATGTCATAGCTTTGGAACTGGAAGGGGCCTTATAGTGGTCATATAATCTAAACCCCTCAACTTTATAGGTGAGGAAACTGAGGTCTAAAGAAGCTAAGGGATTTGCTCAAGACCACACAAGAAGTACCTCCTAAAAAGCCAGGGTGCTGAAGGGCCACAAAGTCATGCCAAATGAGGGTCAGTTGAGGAAGTGAAACATTTAGCCTGTACAAGAGAAGACTCAGGAGGGACACAATAGTTTTCTTCAAAGATTGTAAAGGCTGTCATAAGGAGAAGAGCTTACACTGTTTGCATTCTGAAAGCACTTACTAGCTGTGTGACCCTGGGCAAGTCACTCAATGTCAATTGCCTCCGCCCCTCCAAAAAAAGTATTCAAGGGGTTATTACATAAGAGTCTTATTCTGCCTACTCCAGAAAGCAGAATTAATATTAAAATGTAGAACCTGTAGAAAGACAAATTTAAGGGTACTATTATATACCTCTGATCTGGAATTGAGAAACTTGGGCCGAAATTATTAGGATAATGCAATATTACATGGTATGGACCTAGTGTGGGTGATTCATAGGAGGACATGGATTTGAATCTCCCAGGATGCGATGATGTGAATGAGCTGCAGCTGCACTTTTAGAGGCATGGCCCACATCTGTGAGGTCACTGAGCCACTGAAGTTTTAATCTTGTGTGCTTGAATGGCCTTAGGTTTCTCCAAGTGAAGTAGAGCCTCAGTGATCTTCTGCCCCATCCCTCTATACCTTAGCCTAGTGGCCCAAATTGCTTTTTCCCAGCTCCATGCAAATAAGAGCTATAGAAAATCTGTGACAAAAAAATTGCTTATCCAACCATATCTCCTTGAGATTGTCATCCCTCCGCATCCACTTCCTGTTTCATTGCCCTTATACTCAGACAGACTCTGACCTTGGATGACTTGCTTTGGCTTTGGATTGCTCTTGAACTTGAGACCGACCTTGAAGACAGGTTTGTTTTGCCTTCTTGGATCTCTGAGACCTTGCTGTTTACTCTGTTGTATGCTGACACAGTTGTGATGACTCAATTCTACTGCTTTCTAGTTGTGCGATCTATGGAAAGTCATTTAACTGCTCTTGGTCTCAGTTTCCCATCTCTAAAATGAGGGGATCAGATTAGATGACTTCAAAAGTCCCTTCCAGCTTTAAATATATGACCCTGTTTTGTTATAATCCTATTCTAGTCTGATAGTATGATAACCACACTTGTCCTAGTAACTGATCAACTGGTCCTTGACATATATAGTCTCCCCTAACACAGTTATCCCTTCCATATTATGGGGGTTAGGGACACAGAGCCCCTCATGATCTGGAAAATTCATGTAAAATTTTTTGGCCCTCCCTTCATACCAGAGAAGAAGTATGAATTTTTTTCTTTTTCTTTTATGGGGTATTTATAGTACCTTATTATAAAATTTGGGTTAAGTATTTGGTCAGAGGCTCTGTATTATCTGCTGGCCTTTACATGTCATCTGCAATTTCCACAAAAATCCCCCAAAATTCCCACTTAATTTCTTATGCTGACCCATGATATATTAAAACCACAAGAGGGAAAGTTGAGATGTGGACAGGATAACTGTATTTATCAGTCTGTCCTAGATGCTACCGATGACCTTCCTGGCCATGCCCCAGTGCTAACACCCAGAAACTCACTCTCCATGCTCCACCCATTCTCTCCATCTAGTCTGGCTCGTACTGGACAGATTGGAAAGTTACTCCACCATGACTGTGCCTTCTGGGATTAGCAGCCTATGGCCTACATGCATAATGAAATCTGTCTTTATGTGGCAAGTACTTCTGAAATACACCATAGGTATATCCTGCTTTTCAGCTTAGTGGGTTGCTTGAAACCATAAGCCTAGTGGCACAAAGTCTTCAAATATCCCTTTCCTCCTCCAAATTCCAGCTTTGAGGAATAGTCTTCACAATGACAGTTTCTGCCACTAGATGGTGCTTGAGTGTCAGTAAGGCAACCTGCTGACTGAGTATATCCTAGTTTGAACAGCCTTGAGAAGCCAATTGAAATCACAACCCAATAAGGCAAGGGGGAAAAAACAGTGATTGGTTTGTTTATTGTAATGACAGTAGGAGAATGTGTTTGACCCAGAGTTTTTCCTTCCATTCATTATATATGACATGCAGTATAGTACATATAGAAAATCAGCTCAATATCCATAAGATACAGGTTTGAGTCCCACTTTTGATACCTAGTGTCTGTGTAATTCTAGGGAAGCTACTTAGCCTCACAGTGAGCTGGTGCCCAATTGCATTGGCTGAAGGAGTTTCACCTCACATGTTCAGTCTCTATCCTTTATTATCTAAAGAGAAGGCAGTAAAGATAAGTCAGGGTGGAAACCTAGCCCAGGACAGCTGATTGTAGACTTAAGTTGGAAAGGAGCTTAGAGGTCATGTAGTTTAACCTCTCATCTAACACAGGAATCTCTTCGCAGTGTCCCTGACAGATAGATAACATTCTCCACGAGAACATTTATAGTGATGAAGGACTTTTGTAATGGAGCCAACTATTACATTTTTGGTAGCTCTTTCTGAAGAAAGAATGAAAAGAAAGAAAGGAAGAAAGAGAGAGAGGGAGGGAGCAAGGAAGGAAGGAAGGAAGGAAAGAGGGAAGGAAGAAAAAGAAAGAGAGAAAAGAATAAATGTTTTTAAAATTGTCTTCTTTCTGTTAAAATCTCTCTCCCTTTAGCTTCCACCAATTGGTCCTATGTGTACCCTCTGAATCCACTCAGATTAAACTTCATTCCCTCTGCCATATAAAAAGCCTTCCAGTTTTATAACCCCTACCTCCAAACTCCTTATCCCCAACCCACCAATAAACCTTCATTTGATCTGGCTGAATATTCCTGTTCCTTTAACTCTTCCTCATATGACATAGTTCCCAGGCCCTTAACCATACTGTTTCCTTCTTCTGGATGAAATATAGGTTATCAGTACACAAGTTTTACTAGGTCAGAGATTGATAGTGAGTATTGCCTCCCCTGGGCTGGACATTATACTTTTATTATTTCAGTCAAAGTTTGTATAAGCGTTTTTTGTTGTTGTTGTTGTATAAGCATTTTGTTGGCTGCCAATTCACATTATTGGTTCATAATAACCTTGCAGTCAACTAGAACACTCAGGTCTTTTTCACAGGAAGTCCTTATCAAATCTTGTCACCATTTTCTGCTGTGCAACTGATGTTTTGAATCTGAATGTAAGCAGTCATAGTTATCACCCTCAAATTGAATGCTCTTACCTCTAGCTCATCTTTCCAGTCTCATATACATATGGAGGCATGTGTGCATGAATGTATGTATACCCTCCTATCCTTGAAGCAGTTCAGATAACAATGAGATTCAAGAGTTTCCTGTTCCCAGCCCCCATTTTAAGAAATCTCTTGCTTTTGAGTCTCTTTATTGTCAGGTAATTTCCCTCATTCTTCTCCCCTCTTCCCAGTGTAGCCCTTCTTTTTCTTATGAGATCCTCTGAGTTCCTGTCAGTGAGAGTAGTGGGCACTCTGGGAAGAACAGCACCAACACTTTTGGACATCCTATAACACACCAGTCAAGGTCTGCAGAAAGAGAAGAAAAAAGGAGAGGGTGGAGAAGGATTAGAGAAGTCATGGCAAGAACGGCACTGGTGAGAATGGCAGACAAGTGGGCATCCTGGTCAAGGACTGCAGAAAGAATTGTTAGTGGGGAAAAAATGAAAAAGAAAATACAGAAGGAACACAAAAGAAAGTTGTCCCAAGGTGACAGTGGATAGAGTGCCAGGCCTGGAGGGAGGAAAATTCATCTTTGTGAATTCAAATCAGGTCTTAGACATTTACTAGCCATGTGACCCTGGGTAAGTCATTTAACCCTATTTGCTTTAGCTTTCTCACCTGTAAAATGAATTGGAGAGGGAAAGGGCATACTACTCCAGTATTTTTGCCAAGAAAACCCCAAAATGGGGTTACAAAGAGTCACACACTACTGAACCAGCTGAACAACAAAAACAATAAACATAATTATTAGGGATCTCAACTCTCTCACCCAACACATAAACTATCCCTACACCCTAGTTTTGTGTCATCTACAAATTTTATCCAAAATGAATCAATGAATGAAAATGTATTTGTTAAGTATTTAATTTATTGTTTAAGTATACCAGGAACTGTGCTAAGTACTAAGTACAAAAAGCAAGTCAGTCCCCATCTTGAAGGAGTTTGTATTCTAATAAGGAAAAATAACACATACAATAAAGAGGGGACCAAGGAGTGGTCTTCTAAGCAGGAAAGTCATAGAAATGATGAGTGAAGTCATAGGACACTTTATTAAGGCATGCCCTTTCCAAGAATAGTTGTCTTGATTTTATTACTATTCTCAGAGAAAGAAGTGGAAAAGTGAGGAAGGGGAAATGTTCTAGCATAAATACAACCCAGGAGAATTAAGGTGTGCTAGGGAATACCTAGATATGTTGAATTATCAACAATCAGGACTGCACTGCCCCAGGGCTAGGCCTGGAGTGTCTGATCTGAGGCAGAATGCAAAACAAGAAAGCAAGACATGGGGGCAGCTAGGTGGCGCAGTGAGTAAGAGCGCCGGCCTCGGAGTTGGGATGACCCGAGATCAGATCCGGCCTCAGAAAATGAGCACCCACGCATAAATAATGACTAGCCATGTAACCTTGAGCAAGTTACTTAACCCCAATTGCTTAAAAAAAAAAAAAAGAAAGCAAGACATAAATATGTCTGGAGTTCCAGCTAATGGTCAGAAAAACATTAAGCAAAAATACTGGAGTAGTATGCCCTTTCCCTCTCCAATTCATTTTACAGGTGAGAAAGCTAAAGCAAATAGGGTTAAATGACTTACGCAGGGTCACACGGCTAGTAAATGTCTAAGACCAGATTTGAACATTAAGCAAAAAAAAAAATTCAGACCCTTGCATCACTTAGTCAACAGACAGAGCCAAACACTGTACTAGGGAATGGGTATACAAATGAAAAAGTGAGACATTTTCTGCCTTTGGGCAGCTTTACATTCTACTAAAGGGGTACAATATGTTAACAGACAAGTGTGGGGGGTGGTGTTAGTTGGCATCTCAACACAGAAGATATTAATGTGAAGATGGCATCTCTCTATGTGGAGGACCACTAGGGAGCTGGGAGAATCAACATGATGAGTAAAGGAGGTGCCTTGGAGAGAAAGGCTATGGAGCATGTGTAGACAGTCTGTAACTAGTTCTGGCTGATTGACCACTTGTTGAAGAGGATCTTTGGCTGCAGAGGGACTCAAAAAGATCTGTCATTTTCAATTTCTGTCTCTTGGCCTCCTTCCCTTCTGGGGGGGTCTCAATGTCTCCTTTACCCATAGAATATTTGATTTGGGGAATTTTGAAGGGTCTGGAGAAGGAGCCACAAGAATCTGGAATTCAGAGTCCAGACCATGATTCTCAGCCAGTGCAACATCAATGCCTGGGGAAGGAAGGCTCATCTTTGGAAAGACCTTAGATTTCCCTCTCCAGCAGAAGTTGAGAAGAGGACATATCTAGCAGAGATGCCACCATCTTTGGACATGAAATTGTTGGCCCCAATGCTATGTATAAACGGAGCTAAGTTGAGCTTACTGCTCCACCTCCAAAAGTAATATAAGGGATTATGCACCTGAACTATCAGGGTTTGTATGTTTCTTTTTACCATATCTTTGAAGTAAATATCTCTTTGTAAATGTCAATATATGCAAAATGATTAAATGGAATAGATAGTCATTGACCTCCACAATAGAGAGCCTTAGTCCCAACAACAATGAATAAAGGAAGAAAAATAATATCAGCCATGTGTACAAAGGAATACAATTTCATTTCCCCAGAGTTGTTAGAGAAATTAATTCCTCGAAGATTAATGGCTCCAGCAAGAAAAGGATGTGTGAAATCTTAGCAGCTTGATACTCCTGGATAGATTCAGGCTTGATTCATTTGTCTGCTTCCCAATCACTGCTATCTTCATGAAGCTCCTAGTCACTGTTAACCACTCCTAGACATTGCCAGGAAGCAATTAGATGACTCAGTGAATAGAGTGCTAGACCTGGAGTCAAGAAGACCTGAGTTCACATCCAGCCTCAGACACTTACTAGCTATGTGACCTTGGGCAATTCACTTAACCACTATTTGCCTTAAACCACTAGAAAAGGAAATGGCAAACCACTCTAGTATCTGTCATGAAGAGTTAAACATCACTGAACAACAATAGTTGTCACCTTTTGTCATTCTTTTCCTTAACCAAGATGTTTTGTCTACTTGTTCTCCTCTGGTCAAGGCTATTATTTGTGTGGAATCCAATAGCAAAAAAATAAATAAAATTTAAATTTAAAATCCTGTATCACTGCTAGTCTTCTATGAAGCTTCCTTCCATTGTTCCATGTGATCATGACCCTGGAAGATAACATCATTTCTTCTCTATATTCTGAAAAGAATATGGAATACCCAGGTATGCCAGCACACAGACTCATAGTTAATGGAATCCGTGTCCTCCAATAAACGCTTGCACTCTGGGCCCAGGCATCCTGAGATATGTATTCCTTCTCCTATCTGACATGTCTGTGACATTTTTTTTTTTTGGAAGGCAATTGGGGTTAAGTAACTTGCCCAAGGTCACAAGGTTTTTTTGTTTGTTTGTTTGTATGTATGTGTTAAGTGTCTGAGGCCAGAACCAAACTCAGGTCCTTCTGACTCCAGGGCCGGCACTCTACTCACTGTGCCATCTAGCTGCCCCCAATTTCTATACTGTTTTAAAGTTTACAAAGGATTTTCTTCACAACACTTAGCTCCTACGACTCCAGATCCTTTCCACTTCACCACGTCAGATGTATAGATATAGAATTATTAGACATAAATGTCTTCCTCTGAAAGCAGATGCTGCTAATGCAAAGTGAAGTAAGCAGAACATTGTATATAATATCAGCAACATTGTGTAATGTTCAACTATGATTGACTTAGCTCTTCTCAGAAATACATTCATCCAATATGACTAGAAATATGACTACTATGGATAGGGCTGAGCTGGTAAATGCTTAACACTCTTCTCCCCCCCCCCCCAAAAAAAGGACCATGCCATACTTTGAAGTTTGATCTGCTTTATTAACACATTCTTAAGCCTAGCCAAACTAATATGGAATACGACTAATATAGAAAAATGTTTAACGTAATTGCATAGATGTAGAGATAGATAGGCAGATAGATAGATAGATAGATAGATAGATAGATAGATAGATAGATAACCTATATCAAATTGCTTACCATTTTAGGGAGGGGACCAGGGGAGAGGGAAAATATTTGGAACTCAAAATTTCATATAAATATGAATGTTAAAATTATCTTTAACAAGACTTTTTTCAGTATGAGGATAGTTGAAGGGAATATATATATATACATACATACATATATGTATTATAGGAAGGTGTATGTATATATAAATATATGTGAGTGTGGGCATATGTATGTACTTGTATACATAGAGGGCACAGGATGAGTTGAATATGAAGGAATGCTATCTAAAAAATAAAATTAAGAGGTGAGAGAGGAAATTATTGGGAGAAGGATAAAGGGAGAGATAGAATAGGGTAAATTATCTCATATAAAAGAGGCAAGAGAAAACTGTTACAATGGAGGGGAAGAGCAGGAGGGTGAAAGGGAATGGGTCAGCCTTATTCACATTGGATTTGACTTAAGGAGGGAATAGCATACACACTCAACTGGGTATCTCACCCTACAGGAGAGTAGGGGGGAAGGGGATAAGAGGGGGGATGATAGAAGGGAGGGCAGATTTGGGGAGAGGGTAGTTAGAAGCAAACACTTTTAAAAAGGGATAGGGTCAAAGGAGAAAATAGAACAATTGGGGGGCAGATTAGGGATGGAGGAAAATATAGTTAGTCTTTCACAATATAACTACTATGGAAATGTTTTGTGTAACTATACATGTACAACCTATATTTGCTTATCTTTCCAGTGGTGGTGGGTGAGGAGGGAAGAGAGAAAAAATCTGGAATTCAAAGGTTTAAAAACAAATGTTTTTTTTAAAAAAATTGGTTTTTACAGGCAACTGGGAAATAAGATATACAGGCACTGGGTTTTAGAAATCCATCTTGCCCTACTAGAAAGTTGGTGGAGGATGGGGGAGAATATAGGAGAGAACTGATTGGGGGAAGGGGTATTCAGTGGGCTTGTTGTTTTGGGGTTGGGGTAGGGGAAAGACAGGGAGAAAAATTTGTAACTCAAAATCCTGTGGAAACGAATGTTGAAAACTAAAAATAAAAAAAAATTATCCTTACATGTAATTGAAGGAAATATTATTTTTAAAAAATCAAGAAGGAAAGAAAGGAAGGAAGCAGATGCTGACAGTCCCATCTGTTGTGAAGCACTCACAGATTTCTTCTTGGAACTCCTCAGCCTTTTCTTGAACTACACCCTCTTTGATAAATCATGGAACAGCAAGAACCATACAAATAGAGAATTGTCTTGCCTTATACAATTAAGTGTTGGAAAACATTCACAGAAGCATGGGGTGGGGGAAGGGAATTAGCAGCAGGTTCCTCCATTATTCCCCTGGTTCAGAAGCTCAGTGAGTCCATCTTACATCTGAGATAAAATAATGAATTTGTTGCACTTTTAAAGTTTTTTGTTGGGGCGGCTAGGTGGTGCAATGAATAGAGCACTGGCCCTGGAACACCTGGGTTCAGATTCAGCCTCAGACACTTAACATAAAAACTAGCCATGTGACCATGGGCAAGTCACTTAACCCCAACTACCCTCCAAAAAGCAAAAAAATTAAAAATTTTTTAAAAAAAGCTCTTTGTGTTTAGGGTACAGCCTACCTTTCCAGGCTTATTTCTTGTTACTCTTCCTCATATGTTCCAATCCAGCAGGGCTATTTTCTGGACCCAACATTCCATCTCTCATCTCCATGTCTATATAGGAATAAGGACTGGCCCTGAGATTTCGATGATTGAGAGGAGCCCCAGTTTAAGAGACTCCCTCTACCAATGCAGGTAGAAACCGCTGAGATGTATAGTTTGGGACAGTTTCCCGGAGCATTGAAATTAAGGAGGGAATAGCATACACACTCAACTGGGTATCTCACCCTACAGGAGAGTAGGCATGCCAGTTGAGTGGCATGCCCAGGGTTACATAGCCAGTGGGTGTCAGAGGAAGGCCTTGAATCCAGGCCTTTCTGGTTCTGAGACTGGTCACTATGATTATTAATTATAACATTTCCAATCTGCCACGTTCTCTTCAATCCTATGAGACCTATTCCATAATCAGGAAACTCCACTTCTCAGCTCTGGGCATTTTCTCCAGCTATCCCCATGCCTGGAATGCCATCTCCCCTCAACTCCAACTACTGACTTCTCAGGTTTTCTTTAAGTCCCAGTGAAAATTGCATTTTTTTTTACTGTAAGCTTTTGGCAACTCCCCTTAATTCTAGTGCCTTCTCTTTCTTGGTAACTTCCTATTTATCTTGTTTATAGCTTATTAGTATATATTTGTTTGCTTGTTGTTTCCCCTATTAGATTAGAGTGAGGGTGCCTGACACATAGTAGTCATTGAGTAAATGTTTATTGACAGATTTATAACCCACATTTGTATCACAGTTTGAAGTTTGCAAAATGTTTTCTCCACAGCAGACTGTGAGGTAGGTAGTTCAAGTATCATTATTCCTCATTTAGAGATGAGGAAACTAAAACTAAGTAAGGTTAAATAAATTGTCTGGGGTCACTTCGCTAGCAAAAGTTGAATGTGAGGTTTGAGCCTAGGTCTGCCCTTACTCCAAGGTCACGGGTGCCTCTGGAGTCAGATCAAACAGCTGATTGTTCGATGTCCAACATAAGCATTTACACCTCAGAAATTGGCAAATGCTCTAAAATAAAACCTTGATTTATTGTCTTGATTGTCTGGCTAGGCTTAAGAAAGTGTTAACAATGTAGCTCAAACTTCAAAGTATGTCGTGATCATTTTTTTTTTTTTTGAGAGAAGAGTGTTAAATATTTACCAGTTCAGTCCTATCTAAGTCCCAGCAATGTTTTCACTACATTATGTCATCAAGGCAGTGATACACTGACCAGCAAGCCAGACAGAAAATCAGGAGGAAATGGGTTCATATTCCACCTCTGAAACACACTAATCCTGTGTGATCATAGCACCTCTCTGAATCTGTTTCCTCACCTACAAAATGGAGCTAATTATCTCATAGAGCTGTTGTAAGGCTCAAATAAGACAATGTGGATAGATAGATAGATAGATAGATAGATAGATAGATAGATAGATAGACAGATGGACAGATGGATAGATAGTCATCTTTTTCACATCATGGGGATTAGGGAGGGTTTTCTGATCTGGAAAAACCATGAATTGATTGGCCCTCCCTTGTACCAGAGAAGAAGTCTGAATTATTATGGTATTAAAAGATAAAATATGTTAATATTATGCAATACTATACACATATTTGATACATTTCTGAGTTTCTAAACTTTTTCCTGTGTCTTCTGCATCTTCCACAAAACACCCCCAAAGATTCCATTTAATTTCTTTTGCCAGGGCAGCTAGGTGGCATAGTGAATAAAGCACCGGCCCTGGAGTCAGGAGGACCTGAGTTCAAATCCGACCTCAGACACTTGACACTTACTAGCCATGTGACCTTGGGCAAGTCACTTACCCCCAATTGTCCTACCTTCCCCCCTCCAAAAAGAAAAAAAAAAATCTTATGCTGACCCATGATATGTGGAAATAGCAGTGGGGAAAGTCTTGATATGGAAGAGATAATTGTAATGTGCTTTGCAAACTTTTCAAAATCCCTAGATTGCAGCTAGGAATGTTAATCATTGTTAGGTCTCACTGCCTTTTAAACAGTTTTGCTTTTTTTTTTCCTTGTACGATCACATAGGGAACTCTCCTTGAAGTAAACCTTAATGCAAATTGCCTTCTGCTCACTAGTTTATGGTTTTAAAGAGTTGCCTGGACACTGAGGGGTTAAATAACTTGCCCAGGTCACACAACCAGTATGTGTTAGGGGCAGTTCTTGAACTGGGGCCAAGGCTTCCTGGAAATGAGGCTAGTTTACTACCCCTTAAACATGCTACATCTCACAATGACTGGAAACATTCTTTATCTGCTAACCCAGCTCAGTTCTGGTCATCTCTGTCAACTGGAGGGCATCCCATGATGTATTTTCCCATAAAAAGTGCCTTCCACATTGCTATCACTGTGTATCTGCTCCTTCCCCTTCTATACCCTGCCTCTAGATAACAGAAAGCAAATGCCAATTCTCCCTAGTCTTTATCTCTGCTTCATTATCTCATATTCACACCTATCTCTACAAGCTGCATGGCTGAGAATCCTAGTATAGCCTTTCTACCAAGAGAAGGGAAATTCCACACATTCCTCTTGAGGACAGGCTCAAACCAAAGTCAAAAATGCAACATATGAAACTGATTGATAGTTAAACTTTCAATTCACCTTGACTCTCACAGGTAGAAAATAACTAGTGGTGTGTTTTTTTTCCTTGTATCAAAAGTGAATTGGTGGGTATTTTGTTTTTGTTTTGTGAGGGTTGAGGAGAGCTGATGGGGAGGTCATAGCACATCATCTGTGGTTTTGAGTGTCAGCTTGATTTTGCAAAAAGATCTTAAAGGGATATAAAATGAAAGCTGGCATTGTCATCACTGGCTCTTTGATATACCTACAATTGGGCAGTTTCCAGATACCTAGAATACAGCCCTAGCTGTATTCCACAAAACCCTTAGCAATTCTTTGAGTTGCTTTATAGGTGAGGCATTTCCTTATTAATAAGAGAGATTATTACTCAAGCATCATTTTGGGCAAGTCTCTGAAACCTGAATAGACTACATCCGTTTGGGAAACCAGTGAAGTGTTATGTACCTTCCAAGATCAGCGGTAATAGCTTCTAGAGTGGGCTGCCCCACCCTTTCCCTTTGGGTCCTTGTTTTAGTGAAATAAAATGAATTCATTCTTCCTCTCCACCCCCCCCCAAGACTATGTACTAATTTTAGAGTTTTAAATGCTTGAGGGGGAAGGGGGGAAAGCAAGGCAATTGGGGTTAAATGACTTGTCCAAAGTCATACAGCTAGTTGAGTGCCAAGTGTCTGAGGTCAAATTTGGACTCAGGTCCTCCTGACTTCAGGTCCTGTGCTCTATTTACCTCGCCATCCAGCTGCCCCCTAGGGTATATGATTTTTAAAGAAAAAAAAAAGAACACAATTGAATCATTACTATCCTGAGTGTTTTTAACAATGTGGAAAAAATGATGGCAAATAAAATTCTCTCACCTATAAAGGAATAAGCTCCTTGAGAGTATGGACTGTTTCTTTTTTGTCTTTGAATCCTGATATAGACTTCTTAATCGACTGAGTAATTGCAAGATTTTTCCCCATTTAACAAACATGTGTGTAAATGAAGTTAATCTGGGCTGCCCTGTCCTACACCACTTACAAAACCATTAAGTGCCTGCTATGTAAAGGCATTGTACTAAGTGCTAGGGATTCAAAGATCCTTTTCCCCTCAAAAAAAAAAAAATCCCTGCCCTCAGGGAGCTTATATTCTCCTGGAGCGATATGACATATACAACTAAGCAGATACAAGGTATTTTGAGTAGAGAAGGAAGACTAATAGTTGGGATATAGGGAACTGAATTGAGGAGGATGTGCACTAGAGGGTGTAAACACACAACAGAGAAGAGAGATTGAGTTCAGGGAACAGCTGAAGTCCAGTTTGGCAAATGTTACTGTCCCACATACATAAAATATATAAAGAGTAGTAATGTGAAAGAAGGTTAGAAAGATCAGCTATATGGGACAATTACAAAATCCTCAGGGTGTAGCTAAGTGATTTGGTTGATAGAATATTGCTAGGCAGAAGGCCTGAGTTTAAACCCTGCTTCAGACATTCTCTGTGTGACCCTGGGCAAGTTATTTAACCTTTGTCTTCCTCAGTTCCATCAACTGTAAAATAAGAATAATAATAGTAACTATCTCTCCAATGGGATAGTTGTAAAGCACTTGGCACATAGTTGGTCCTTAATAATGCTTCTTTCCTTCCTTTCTC
This sequence comes from Gymnobelideus leadbeateri, assembly GCA_011680675.1. Lineage (NCBI taxonomy): Eukaryota > Metazoa > Chordata > Mammalia > Diprotodontia > Petauridae > Gymnobelideus > Gymnobelideus leadbeateri. The sequence goes on from WOXC01011597.1 coordinate 196,925, forward strand.
TAGAAGAAAAAATAGTAAGATCCACCCCAAAAATGAAAGAAGGGGAAGGGGTATATAGAGTAAAGAGGGCAGATCTATCAAAAAGTTATGTTTGTTAGAAGTTAACAACATGTAAAAATGTTGTCTTAGGGGGACAATTAATATGCAAATGGATAAAATGTATTTTTAGAAGCCAAACATACAAAAATTATACTTAACTTTCTAAAAATACAAAAGATGGTTCCTATTTAAGCCTCACATTACTTGAAAGACAAGCAAGTGCTTTTACATGTTCACAGAGTTAAATGCTGCCATAGGGAGAAAAGCCCTGGACAGGGAGTTAGTGTCCATTCTGGGCTCTGTCCCTAGATGTCTGACATTGGACAAGTCACATAACCTTACAGGGCCTCAGTTTTCTCATCTGTAAAGTGAGGATGTTGGATTTGATTTCTAAAGTCACTTTTTGTCTCACATTTGGTGATTTTGGAAGAAATAACCTCAAATTAGTTAGTCCAGCTCTCTGTTTCTTAATTAGACAGCAAATCAACTAGCAAAGACCGATGTTTCAATCTCAAAGATTTCTAAAAAGAAAGAAATGATTCTGTAGACCCTGAATGAACTAGACATTCATGTCATGGGCTCTTCCTTGTGTCTAGATTAAGCCTCTAGTACCATCCTTATACCTCTTATAGCCTCTTATACCATTCTCAGAGGCTTTAGAAAATAGCTGATGACTAGACTCCTCTATGTTGCAATAACCACTCACTTTCTTGAGGTCACTTCCATCTTACAGCATTGCTGCCTGGGTTTTGTGAGGACTCAATTAGGGTAAGCTCTTATATGGTGGTTGCTAGATAAATTAGCTTATCTCAGCAATTTTTCTTGGTGGTGTGTGTTTTGGAAGCTACTATTTAACTTAAGAGAAAACAGGATTTTTGGATTTTTTTTAACCTATTGCATTACTTATTTTACCTTTTTTTTTTTTTAACCTATTGAATGCCTGGCTTCCAGGAATAGTGACCCTCCCCATTTCCCTGAGTCGAGAAATAGTTAGGGGTGGAAGTTGTGTACCAAAAATGGAGAGGCATCATGGTATAGTGGAAAGTGTGCTGGATTTGAAGTCAGAGAATCTGAATTCTAATTCTGCCTCTGCCCCTGTGTGACCTTGGGTAAGTCATTTAACCTCCTCGGGTGTCAATTTCCTTATTTGTAAAATGATTTCATTGGACTGGATGGCCTTTAAGGTCCTTTCCAACTTTAGATCTTTGGTCCTATGAAGTAAAAAGCATGCATGAAGCCCCAGAGAAGTCCATCATTTAACATATTTATTAAGTGCCTACTGTGAGCTAAGTACTGTACTATGCACTGGGGACACATAGAAAAGCAAGAGACAATGCTTACTCTTGAGGAGCTTACAATCTAATGAGGGAGGCAAAATGTAAACAACTTATAAGCAAGTTATAAACAGGATAAATGGGAGGTAATCAACAGGAGGAAGAGGCTGTAAGTCTGAGACTAGAAAGATGATGATGGTGCTTCTCAACAGTAACAGGGAAGTTAAAGGAAGGAGTGGCTTGAGAGGAAACATAATGCTAATATTGAGAAGAGTCTTTTTCACCCAAGGAGGCAGAGTACAGAAACACTCTTTTCCAGGTCAACAATCAATGAGTCCAGATTAATATAGGCATTGTCAAGTTCAAAAGGGTACTTGAGGTAGAGAAGAAGGAAAGTGCATGCTGGGGATCTTGCGCTACTACCCATAGAGCCCGAGGATTGGGGTAGCAGATTCGTAGGGATGAGAAACCCAATTGCCCTGCCACCCAAATCTAAGTTAGAAAACTAGAACTGAGTTAACATGAAGGACAGGACCAGTCTAGAAGGGATCAGAAAGTAAGGAAAGAGGAAAAAAAAAGAAGAATCAAATTTTATTTCCTGTATTTGGCATATACAACCAAGATTAAAACACAAAACTCAGTACTTGAAAACTTCTCCTCTATATATTTCCCTGTGAATCCTTTGAAAAATAACAACACTAAAGAAAAGTTATTTGCAGGAAATAGGATAAGGGAAGAAGGAAATCAGTTGCATCCTCTTTCTCAGCTAAACTGCAGCAAATGGAGAACACAATCCAGTAAGGGAAGTAAAAAAAAAAAACAGTAGGGCGCACAAATGAGCAAACGCTGAGACGTATTGGTGAAAGAAAAAGTAATTCTGGGGCATTCTGGGTCCTGTGGCACAGCTGCAATGTCATACCTCAGAAGCACAGAATCTTTGATTTGGAAAGGATCAAAGTCATCATCTAGAATATTTGTCTATGACAGAAAATGTTGTTGCTGTTGTTACTTCATTTTCAAACAGACAATAGCATCACAGGTGATGACTTGAGCATGAATTGGATTTAAGTCTGGCAGAGTGTTGCAAAATCATCAGTTTCATTCTTTCAGAGTCATTAAAGTTCAGTGACAGGACAGAAGTCAAGATGACCAGCAATAGCCCAGGGTGCAGTGGATGGACTTGACATGTTCGAGGCCTGTCCAAGCTCTAAGGGTTCACAGTGCCTGGCTGTTGGAACACATTGTTTTCATCTACTTATTCTGCTAGGGAGTATTCACATCCTTCTAACTCATTGTCAGGTGTGAGCCCTATGGGTTACTGGACACCAAAGGCAAATGAGCAGCCCTGAAAAGTTATAAAATTAATCCTCAATACAACATACTTGATAAGCAATTATCCAGACTGTCTTTGAAGTCCTTCAAGGAAAAGGACTCTGCTACTTCTTGAGGTAGTCAACAAGTTTTATTAAGCTCCTACTGTGTGCCAAGCACTGCTCTCAAAAAGGTTATAGCCTAATGGGGGAAACAGCATAGAACTACATACAAACAAGATAAGAACAAGATAAATCAGAGACAATCAACAGAGGAAAGGCACCAACATTTAGAGGGATTGGGAAAGGGTTCTTGTAGAAGATTAGACTTTAGTTGAGACTTGAAGGAAGTCAGGGAAGTTAGGAGGTTGAGATGGAGAGGGAAAGAGCTATCAGCATGGGGAAAAGCAAATCTCACTTTTAAATAAGTCTAATTATTAGAACTTTTTTTTCCCTGAGCTCCAGCCTAAATCTACTTTTATCAGATTTTATCCATTGCTCCTGGGTCTGTCCTCTGAGGTCAAACAGAGGACAGACAACCCTTCAACATGACAACCCTTCAGAGACTTAAAGATAGCTTACAATCCTCCCACCCCAAGTCATGTCTTCTGCAGACTGAAAATATTCATTTCCTTCAGCCTCTTCATATGGCATCTCAAGACCTTCTGTGCTCCTGATTACCCTCCTCTGAACACTCTCCAGTTTGACTACATCCTTAAAGAGTACCATCCAAACCCAAACCTAATACTCCAGATGTGGTCCAAGCAGAGCAAAACAATGTGGTGCTACAATTTCCTTACTCTGGGAAGTAATGTCTCTCTGTCAGTGCAACCCAAGAATGTGTTAGCTTTTCTGGATTCCGTATCACTACCGACACACATAGATTGTATGTGGGTATATCAGCATTTTCATTGGCTCTTTCCAATGGAAGACTCTATGGAGGCCTATGCATATCATGGTGTTTATTCACATTCAGCTTGTGTTTCCTTAAACCACTAGATCCTGTTGTCTTTGTTTACCACAACCATTTTTTAAAATGAATCATACCTTAGCAAATGCTCAGTTGTGACTCAAGGTCTAGAATTCCTGTGAATGACTCTTTTAAACAGTAGCCTCAGTGTTCCTGGATCTCTACAGCTCCACTTAACCACTGATAGACACCCCTTAGATCTCAACATCACTCAGAACTACTCCTCTTCCAACATCTCTAACAGTAAAATTCTCCTCCCTTAGGACAATCTCCCCAAATTCTCCCTTTCTTATACTTTTTGAACTTGATGTTATTTCCCCCATCAATCATGGTCTGCCAAAAAACTCAGTGAAGACAATGGAAAGTTGGATAGTCTGTATTCACTAATTCTGAACATTTAACAGTGAATGTAAGCAAACAGCTGGCCATAAGAATATCTTGCCAAGAAATCTACAATCCAGATTTTTCCTTTGGAATATCTCCATTTATTCACAAGAGTTCATATCTTTGCCATGTGCTGCCTCTCACAAACAATTATTCTAATATCATCTCTAGTCTACAGGCTTCCCTGTTACTTCCTAAAACTCCTTCTAGACCACGTATGCCTGTAAGGACATTTGTCTTTTTGAGATATTTAAATGCCTTCTAAAATAACTGTAATTCATTCTACAGGTTCCTGTTTTTCTTTCACACAGCTGCCTATGTTCTGTTCCCCTCCTTAAATTACTGGACAAGAAAGTGAGGCTGGTGACTTTGCACAGTCCTCCCTCAATTAAATCTGATTCACTTGCAAGTGTGGCATCACCTTCCTGATGTCATGGTCTTTTTCCAGAACAAAGAACAAACAACAATCCTGTGTTTACTATGTATATTACACAAATATATGTGTATATATTTGCATATGTTGATTTGATTTCAAAGATGATAGGACGTTCTGTAAAATATTCTTTCTTTCTATTAGGGTGTCATTTACTATAAAGATTTAGAAGGATAGTTATCAAACTGCTACTTCCTAAGTGATTTGTCCTATGTAGCAAAATGCACTGAGTCAACTGTATATATCTGATTGCATTAGGAAATACCAAATTCATTGGACAAATCTTTCAAAGTATACTTTACTCTTTTTTTTTTTTTTTTGCCTTGCAAACAGTGAAAAGTATATAGTCTGGGGATGTGGACAGAGAGTGGATTTCTTCCTCTGGTACATGGCCAGCGTAGCATGAGAGCTGATAAGTACTTATATAGTTGAGCTCCCTGACTTCAATAATTAGCATATATGTCAATCAATAATTAGCATATATGGCAATAAAGAAATCTAAAGATTAGATTATAGGAATAATTCAATTCAATCAGCATTTATTATTTGACAGACACTTACAGGTGCTATAGATAACAAAGAAAATAATGAAATAGTGCCTGCTCTCAAGGAGCTTACATTCTTCTTGGGGGAAACAACACACATACACACATACATTCCAGATGTGGGGACAGCCTGTTGAAAGTCATGGAGGCAGGAAATGGGATGTTGTGATAGAAAACAGAAAGTAGGGCAATTTGGCTGTAGCATCAAATGCATGAAGAGGAGTCATGTAAAATTAATTGGAAAAATAGGCAGGAAATAAATTGTGAAATGTTTGAAATGCCAGACAGGTGAGTTGGTATTTTATCTTATGCTGTTGAGATAAAGGGATATAAAGAGGAGTATACTAAGGCAAAGACACAAACAAACCATCCCATGTACCATATGGTTACATAAATTTCCTGTGATAGCTAAAAGACAATCCTGGGAATCTTGGAGAATTTATCAGGGACAGTACATAGAGATCTTTCTTTACTTTTAAAACAATAAACTAGGTAAAAGTTGTGTCTGATGTCTTCCAAACTGACTTTTTATGCCTCTCTCCACTCCTCGCTCCTCAATATCCCTGACAGGTAGATTATCCAGCCGCTCCTTAAATACCTTTAGTAATGAGAAACTCTCCTACTCATGTTCCATTTTGAACTGTTCTAAATGTTAAGTAGGGGAGATTTTAAAAGACATTTTTATTGAGCCCAAATCTGTCTCCCTTTAACTTCAAACTCATCCTCATTCTGCCTAATGAAACTTATTCCCTCTTTCATGTAGCAGCCTTTCTGTCACTTGAAGACAGAAATCATATCTACTATGACTCCTAAGTCTTCAGTTTTCCAGGATAAACATCCCCAATACCTTCATTGAATTTTCAGAAGACACAGTATCTAGTTCCCTTGCCATCTGGGCCACCCTGGTCTGGAAGAGTTTCAGTTTCTCAAAGTGCCTCTTCCGATGTGGTTCCTAGAATTAAGAGCAATATGCCAGACATGAGCTGATCAGTAGAGAGCACAGTGGGAACACTGGCAAGCTGGCTCTGGATTGTCTAATTCTTGTTCTTAGCTCATTGTCAACTAATCCATGCTAAGGTGCCAGCAGACAGCAAGGTATCATAGAAAGAGAATCTTGTTTGGAGTTAGGGGGTCTGAGTTTGAATCTTTCCTCTTCCACTTATTACCTGTAATAAAACATGTTACTCAGCTTCACTGAAGAAGGAGCTCCTTTGTAAATTGAGGTGGTTGGATGACAAGGTCCTTTAAGATTCTTTAACTTCTATGAAATCTTATGACTCAACTCCTGAACTTAAGCCAGTGCCTGGCACATAGTAGGTGCTTAATCAGGGTTTATTGGATTGGATATTGTATGGTAATATTAGTATTGTTTTAATTAATTATTTTAATCAATCATCAATTATATGAATCAATAATTTAATTATTTGAATAATTAGTGGTTGGTTTTAATTATCATTAATTTATTAATAATTTATTTAAATAATTAATGGCTAATTAATTAATAAACTGGATAGATTAATAATTTAATTAGTTAAGTAATTAATGGTCAATTATTTAATTACTATTAAGATATAATTCCATTTAAAGGTATCTGCATCTGCCATTTCTGGGTCTTTGTTCACTAGGCTATTTATTCTTTCATGCCTACACTCTAGCTGTTGACATCCTTACCTTCCAACTCAGGTGCCCCTTATTCCCAAATACTTCCTTGGTCCCCTGCCCTTGCCCCAAGCTAGAAGTATTATCTCCCATATCAAAATTTTCATGCAGTATTAGACCTCTATTTTTCATGTGACACGTTTTTATATTTTTTAGTTATTTGAAAATAAGAGTTATATAATTCTGTAAGGTTTTTGTGAAATAATTTGCATATGAGAGAGGAACTGTGGGGTAGTGGAGGGAATAGTGACCCTGGAGTCAGGAAGAGCTAGATTGAAACCTCACCTCCTAACTTCCTTTAGTGGCAAGCACCCCAGCGTCCCCAGGGTGGCTGCCAACATGGGTTCTTAGATCTGCTTTTCTAAAGGAAAGCAACTCAAAATAGGTTAACAATATTGCTGTAATCAAACATATATCATTTACCTAGTTCAAGGGAAAAAGGTCAGCACCCCAAACTTCAGAGAATACAAACAAGTTACAAGCAGACAGAGAAACAGATCAGCAGACAGACTTCCAGCTGCCTGACCATAATGTAATCATCATATGTAATCATCCATACCTAGTCAGTTACCAGAGAGGGAAGCACCAACATCTGGGTTTTCAAAGCTGGGGGGCTCAACAGCTATCCAGAGTCTCGTTTGGTCAAATCACATAACTCTACCAAAGTGAGCCCCAAAGCAAAGCCTCACATCAGGGTATATATAGCCTTCTCCTGGATCAGAGAATGTCACAACTCTCTTGACCCATTGCCCAATCACAAAGCACCAAGGTGTGGTCATTCCTGAAAACAAGCCTCCCACCATAGGCTCCATGTGACCACATTCAGCCTATTAGGGAGCAGAGCATATTTTCTAATCAAGGAAGGTTCTCAGAGTCACTTAAGCCTATCAAAGGCCTAGGGCTGATCTTAGATTCCCATTCCCATAACACCTCCCTGAACCTCAATTTCTTCATCTAGAAATTGCTAGGAAAAAGAGTGCATAGTAAAGTGCTGGGCTTTAGGGAGACCTGAGTTTAAATCTAGCCTCATTTACTTGCTAACTGTGTGACCCTGGGCAAGTCACCTAGCCTCTGTCTGCCTCAGTTTCCTCAGTTTTGGAATAAGAATAGTAATAGCACCCACCTCCCAGCTGTGAAGATCACATGAGAGAATGTTTGTAAAGTGCTTGGCACAGTACCTGGTATAGTGTAGGTACTTAACACGTGCTTGTTTCCTTCTTTCCTTCCTCTCTCAATCTGTAAAATGAGATAGGTGGACTTACTGGGCTCTCAGGTCCCTTCCAGTTCTGTCTTATTTGATTCATACAAAAATCCCACGAAGTAAATAGTACAGTATTAGTTTTCTTCTCTTTCCTTTTCATTCCCATTGTATTGATGGGGGTGGAGGTGTGAGGGTGGCTAAGTGGCACAATGGATAGAGTATCAGGTCTGGAGTCAGGAAGGCTCCTCTTTCTGAGTTCAAATCTTACTGTAGACACCTACTATCTGTGTGACCCTGGTTAAGTCACTTAACCCTGGTTGCCTCAGTTTCCTCACCTGTAAAATGAGCTGGGGGAGGAAATGGAAAATCACTCCAGTATCTTTGCCAAGAAAATCCCAAGTGAGGTCATGAAGAGTCAGACACAGCTGAAAGATGACTGAACAAAAACAAATTATAGACAAGGGAGATAAGACTCAAGAAGTGATTACATCATCATGTAGTAATTGTCAAAAGTGGAATTAAAACCAGGAAACCAGTCCTCCGTTAATTCCAAATTCAGAACTCATTCCAGTTCAATATTTTATGTCTTCACACACACACACACACACACACACACACACACACACACACACACCAAATTTGTTTTGTGAAGTTTGGATTCAGTCAAAAGGCCACACTTAAGGACCTTGAGGGCCACATGTAGCCTCGAGGCCATAGGTTCCTCACCCCTTTCTAGCCTATAGTGGGTATTTAATAAATGTTTCCTGAAATCATTTAAAACCCAAAAGCCAGTAAACAGTGAAATGAATGAATCTTGGTTGAATTTCAATAGCTAGGAAAGGAGAGATTGGAAACATTTTTAGCAAAAGGGCCCTCCCAAAAACCTCTCAATCTTAAATAAAATGCCAATTGCTTACTCCACCTACTTTTAAGTCCCCATAGGATATATTGCCACTATCCTTTCAATACAGCAGAAAGAATTAAGGTACTACTGTATTTCTTTGCAGAGTCATATTTCAATTTGATATTTTATTAGAAAATTTTCATTATCCAACAGGAAAAGAAATATTGTGTTCTTTGTTGCTAGAACTTGAGGATGTTTTGTCTAAAGAAGGAAATATTTAGGGAAGACATAACTATCTTCAAGTATCTGAATGATGGTCATATAGAAAAAATAATAGATTTGATTTAGTTAGCCTCAGTGGAAGAACTAGGAGCAATGATGGATATTACAGGAGAGTAGGTTTTTATTCAATATGAATGTCCTAATAATTAGAACAACCCTGAAAGGCAGGGGATGCCTTGGGAGATCATTAATTTCCTGTCACTGGAAGTCTTCAAGTAAAAGCAGAATATTCACTTTTCAGAGATGTGGTAGAGGGAATTAACTGGCTGAATCCTTCCTTCCTAATAGGCCATGGCTGGAAAAAACTGGTTTGTGTAGGAAATTAATAGGCTTATGTCACATCTATATCTAAACAAATCATAAAGGATCACGATGGCCAAATTCAAAGCCAGAAAGAGATAGTCAACAGAGTCAAAGAATAAATAAGGCCAAGGTCAAAAAATCCAAATGCATCAAGGTAACAAATCCAGGGACTGAACAGGAAAGTACAGTCAAAGATTCACAACCTGGGAGAGAGAGAAGAATGGGAAGCAGAGGGAACTCCAGCTGGAATGGCAACAGGAAACATCATGTGAGATAACTGGTGACAGCTGGCAATTGGCTTCACTTCATGGTGAATGCTAAACATTCTTCAAAACTCAGATCAAGGCAACATGGCTAGCTATGGCTATGGGCTCTGACACTTGGGGTTAGATTAGAACACTTCTAAGGGCCCTTTAGACTCTAAATCCATGATTCTATGTTATTATGTCTGATCATTTTCTGATACGCAGAATCTTTAGAGATGGATATTAAGTTAAATGAATGAATAAAATTAAAGGAAAACTATCTCTCCTGTTATATCTGGGATAATAATGAGACAGAAAGCGGTCACACAGGATTGAGAACGACATTGTATTTTTCTTTGTTTCTCAGGTTGCCATGGCCAACAAATGAATCACCAGTAGCTTAACCAAGCATCTAGCTCATTGGTAATGATCTTTTCTATACTTAGGTCTTCCATCTAGTAGACATAGCTATTGCTGCAACCATGCTTAAACCGTTTCCTATTGGCTTGGTAGGACCTGAAAGAGCTTGGGCTCTGCTGGGATAACCTTTGAGAACCCAGATTCACGTCCACACCATGATGATTGAATAAGACTCTCTATAAATGATTCGTGAACAGATGGTGACCTGAGTTGTGGGAAGACACAGCCATGAGATCCAAAGCACAATGAAGGGTTTAAGTGTGCATATAATGATAAAACAAATTAACATTCTTTACGGGGGGAACTAGAAACCAACTGAGAGAATTTATACTAAAGTTTTCAAAGTTATCTAAATTCTCCTCCCCAACCCCAAATATTTTTGGCATGAAAAATTATCAACATTCTATCTCTCTCTTTAAAAAAAAAAAAAAGATGGGGCAGCTAGGTGGCGCAGTGAGTAAGAGCACTGGCCTCGGAGTTGGGATGACCCAGGATTGAATCCGACCTCAGAAAATGAGCACCCACACATAAATCATGACTAGCCGTGTAACCTTGAGCAAGTTACTTAACCCCAATTGCTTAAGAAAAAAAAAAAGACTCAATTTCCAATGTCAATACCATCACTCAGTAAAAGAATGAAGTGATGAATCAGTAAGCAGCAGAGTTGCTCTGAAAAGAGAAATCGTTGTAGAAAAGGGACACGCTTTCCTCCTCCTTACCACAAGCAATAGCTGCTCACCAACTGGCAGATAAGCATAAAAGCCCTGTTAGTTGCAGCACTCCCCTGAGGGAGAGAGGAGGCAACATGTGACAAGCAGATCAAACCACCGCCACCATCTCCCCCAGACACTGATGAAGACAGCTCAGAACCTTGAAGTAAAAAATATTTGGAGAAGCAATTCTTCCTGCCCAGTGCCCACAGCCACCATCATGGGAAGTCAAACCTGTGGAGATGCAGCCTAGTAATTTTGCCTGCAGCTGCTAACAGTCAAAGCTACTGAAAATTCAGAAAAGAAAGTTCTTGTCACCGAGTTCCTGGGCACCATCGAATGGGTCAACATCAGAAATGGATATAATTTTGTTAGTGGAAATGACATTAAAGAAGAAATATTATCATCTACTCTGTTTCTGCTCCCTAAGGACCATGGGACCTTTCCATCTAACTTAGAGCTGAAATCTTTCACTTGCATTGTCTCCCTCTTTAGAGTGAGCTCATTGAGAGCAGGGTCTGTCTTTTCTATTTGTAACCTCAGTTACAAATTAGCACAATTCTTTGCAAATAGTAAGTGCTTAATAAATACATTCTCATTCTTTCTTTCATGAAGGAGAAAGGTATAAAATGATTTCATTCCATTTGCAACATCTTAAGTGCCAATAGAAACGTTTTTTTTAAAGTCAGTGAAATTTATGGTTGTTTGAAATTATAGAGTAGCATGACAAAGAGCCTAGGATACTGGGCACTGAGTCAGGATGACACAGGTTCATGTTGAAAACAAAACAAAATAGAAACAAATAACTTTAATAGGAAAATTTCTTTAAAGGAAAATGATAAATGTCGGAGAAGATGTAGATGTGGGAATATTGGAACACTAATGCATTATTGGTGGAGTTGTGAATTGATCCAACCATTCTGGAGAGCAATTTGAACTACATCCAAAGAGATTTAAAACTGTGTATACCCTTTGATCCAGCAATACCACTACTAGGTCTGTATCTCAAACACATCATAAAAAAGGCAAAAGGACCTGCATGAACAAAAACATTTATAGCAACTCTTTTTTGTTTTTGTGGTGGCCAAGAACTGGAAATTGAGGGGATGCCCATCAATTTGGGAATGGCTGAACAAGCTGTAATATATGAATGTAATGGAATGTTATCATCCCATAAAAAATGATGAGCAAAGGGCATTTAGGTGGCACAGTGAATAAAGTACCGGCCCTGAAGTCAGGAGGACCTGAGTTCAAATCCAGCCTCAGACACTTAACATGTACTAACTGTGTGACCTTGGGCAAATTATTTAACCTCAATTGCCCTGCCTTTCTCCTCCAAAAAAAAAAAAAGAAAGAAAGAAAGAAAGAAAGAAAGAAAGAAAGAAAGAAAGAAAGAAAGAAAGAAAGAAAGAAAGAAAGAAAGAAAGAAAGAAATGATGAGCAGGCAGATTTCAAAAAAACCTGGGAAAAAATTTACATGAACTGATGCTGAGTGAAGTGAGCAGAACCAGGAGAACATTGTACACAGTAATAGCAACATTGTGTGATGATCAGCTATGATAGACTTAGCTCTTCTCAGCAATACAATTATCCAAAACAATTCCAAAAGACTCATGATGGAAAATGCTATCCACATCCAGAGTAAGAACTATGGAGTCTGAATGTAGATCAAAGCATAACATTTTCTCTCTCCCTCTTTCATTTTTCTGTTTGTTTTCTCTTTCTCATGGTTACCTTTTGTTCTGATTCTTCATCTACAACACAACTAATATGGAAATATATTTGGTACATGTATAGTATTTAGTACATGTATAGCCTATTAAGGGAAGAGAGGGAGGAAATTTTGGAACTCAAAATCTTATAAAAGTGAATGTTGAAAAGAATAAATTTAATTTTAAAAGTAAAAAAAAGGGTGACTAGATTCTCCACAAACTATGTAAAAAAGGACTCTGAAAATCTTCTGGAGCCCCAGCACCCACAGAACAACACAGAGAAGCTAAACTCCCGCTGAGGACAGCCCAGCACCCTGCAGGAAGGACCAGCGAGTGGTCTGGGAGCCGGCAACGCGCAGGAGCCTAGCCGAGCCCAGGTCCACGTGAGCCGAGGTTTTAGCCCCAGGGCGGCAGGGCCAGCAGCCGGCTGGAGGAACCCCAGAACACCAGGAACTGTGGAGACGCCAGAATTATCAACATAGACTTGCCTAGGACAAAGTAAGAGGTTAGTGTCCTATGGACTTTGGGACCTGTATTTGGGGAATGCGTCAGCTCCCTCCCCTGGGGGCTAGAAGCTGCTGAGGAGACAAGCCACTGTGTAGTTTTCAGAGGCATTTCCGGCTCCCAGCCTACAAATCGTGGGGAGATCCAGCGATCAGTCTTGGGGGGTAATCGCTCTTGCTTTACCCTCCCTGGATCTGGATTGTGATCTAGGGTGGAAGTTGTGGGTGGGTTTACAGCTTGCCAGAAACGGAAGTTGCCCCCACACGTTTGGGACGAAAATTCCTCTATCTGGCCTTAAAGCCATAGTGTGGCAACAAGCCCAAAAGTCAAGCAATTAAGTGGCAACATGCCAAGGCAAAGGAAACAGAAAAATGCAACCCTAGACTCCTATTTTGGGGGCATAGAGCGGGAAAAGGACTGTGAGGTCAGAAGTCCTGCTCCAAAAGCCCCAGGGGAAAACATGAGTGGGTTGCAGGCCATAGAGGACCTTAAGAAGGACTTTAAAAATCAAATAAGAGAAGTGGAGGAAAAATTAGAAAGAGAAATGAGAAGGATGCAGGAAAAGTATGAAATGAGGGTCAACAGCCTGACTGAGGAAAACAACACCTTAAAAAACAGACTAGCTCAAATGGCAAAGGAGGCCCAAAAGGGCATTGAGGAGAAGAATGCCTTAAAAAGTCGAATTTGCCAGATGGAAAAAGAATCTCAAAAGTTCACTGAGGAGATTCATTCCTTCAGAGTTAGACTGGAGCAAATGGAAGCTAGTGACTTTATGAGAAATCAAGATGCTGTTAAGCAGATCCAAACAAATGAAAGATTAGAAGGCAATGTGAAATATCTCATGGGAAAAACCACTGACCTGGAGAATAGATCCAGGAGAGACAATTTAAAAATTATTGGACTACCTGAAAGCCATGATCAAAGAAAGAACCTAGAAATCACCCTTCAAGAAATTCTCAAGGAAAACTGCCCTGATGTTTTAGATCCAGAGGGCAAAATAGAGGTTGAAAGAATCTACCGATCACCTCCTGAAAAAGATCCCAAAAAGAAAACTCCCAGGAATATTATAGCCAGGTTCCAGAATCCCCAGATCAAGGAGAAAATACTACAAGCAGCCAGGAAGAAACAATTTCAATATTGTGGAAACACAATCAGAATAGCCCAGGACCTGGCAGCATCTACACTGAGGGATCGAAGGGCATGGAATATGATATTCCAGAGGGCAAAAGAACTGGGAATGAACCCAAGGGTCACCTACCCAGCAAAACTGAGTATTTTGTTTCAGGGGAAAATATGGTCATTCAGTGGAATAGAGGACTTTCAAGCATTCTTGAGGAAAAAACCAGAGTTAAATAGAAAATTTGACATCCAGACGCAAGAAGTAAGAGATGCCTGAGAAGGTAATCAGGGAAAAGAAATCAAAAGGAACTCATCAAAGTTGAACTATTTACATTCCTATATGGAAAAGCAATATCTGTGACTGATGATATCTTTCTCACTATGAAAATAATGGAAGAAGGGGTGTGGTCATATGAATACATATGTGAATGTGTGTGTATATGGTTACAGTTATATATGGATAGAGGGCATAGGTTGATTTTGTTGGGAAGGGAGAGTACTCAAGGGATGAAATTATGAGGTGAGAGAGGAAAGTGGCAAGAGGAGATGGGGAGAGACATGGTAGGGTAAACTATCTCATGTAGGGGAAGTGGGTGCAAAGGAGGGGGAGAATAAGGAAGGCTAAAAAGGCAAAACCACATTCACATTGAATTTGGTTCAGGGAGAAAATGACATACATACTAAATGGGATATCTCAACCTGCAGCAGGATAGGGGGAAGGGGGATGAGAGGAGAGATGATGGATGGGAGGGCATCCTTGGGGTGAGGGGAGGTTGGAAGTACCCACTATAGAAGAGGGACAGGATCATGTAGGGAATGGACCAGGTGGGGGGTGGGATGAGTGGGAGGGAATTATAAGCAGCCTTGTACAATATATCTACCATGATAATGTTTTGCATAGCTAGACATGTACAACATATACTGAATTACTTATATCCCAAGAAGGAATGAGTGACAAGGGAGGAAGGAAATGGATCTGAAATTCAAGGTCGTAACATTAAATGTTTCAAATATATATATAAATACTATTATTAATACTCTTCTGCCTATAATTGGGAGATAAGATGTGCAGGCATTGGGACACAAAGATTCATCTTCCTCTAATGGAAAAGTCGATGGGGGTATGGGAGAAGGTATGGCAGAGAGCAGATTGGAGGAAGCGATATCTTGTGGGACTGCTATTCTGGGAGGTTGGGTAGGGGAATAATGGGGGGAAAATGATTGTAACTCAAAATCTGGCGGAAATGAATGATGTAAAACAGAAGTTAATAAAGTATTTGTTTAAAGGAAAAAAAAAAGATTTTTGACCTCGGGATCATATAGTCATAATGGTACCCCATGATGTAGACTGAAGTATACTTCTACTTTCTTTATGTTTCTTGTTTTTTGTGTGTCTGTTTATTCCTTTTGAGACTTGGATTGCATGAAAATATGTTTTGCATGGCTATACAAATGATGGAAATGATGTTGCTTGCCTTCTCAATGGGTGATGGAAGGGCAGGAGGGAAAAAGAGAACTTGAAACTCAAAATTAAAAAAAATGTTCTATTGCATTAAATTAAAAAGGGGTTGTAGAAGTAAAACAAATGTGACCATGATCAGAAGGAAAGCAGAAAATTGTGAAAATGTCAGTGTACAGTTTAACCAAATAAAGGTCTCATATCTAAATTATATGAAGAACTTTGCTAAATCTATAAGAATAATAGTCATTCCCCAACTGATAAATGCTCAAAGGATATGACAGGCAGTTTTTCGTTGAAGAAAATAAAACAATGTATAGTCATATAAAATACTCTAAATAATTATAAATGCAAATTTAAACAACCTTGAGATATAATTTTACACCTACCAGATTGGCTAAAATGATAGAAGGGGAAAATGACAAATGTTGGAGGGGATCTGGAACAATTGGGATGTTAACTCATTGTTGGTGGGATTATGAACTGATCCAACAATTTTGGAGCACAATCTAGAATTATGCCCCAAGAGTTATTAAACTACCTATACCCTTTGACCCAGCAATACTTGGTCTATTTCCAAAACATATTTCTAAAATTTTCCTTTAGAAAAAAGTAAAAGGACCTATATATTCTGAAATGTTTAGAGAAGTTCTCTTTGTTGTGGCAAAAATACTGGAAATTTCAGTTATGTTCATTAATTGGGGAATGGCTGAGCAAATTATGGTATATGATTGTGATGTGTTACCATTTTGGTATAAGAAATTACTAGTTTAATGATTTTAGAAAAATGCATTGGAAGACTTGCACAAAATAATTAGGAAGGAAATGAACAGAGCCAAGAGAAGACAATGTTATTTTTAAAATGACCTTGAATGAATAAGTTATTTTGACTATTATAAATACCAAAATCAACTATAAAGGTCATGAGAAGAAAGATACCATCTGAATCCAGACAAAGAACTGATAAAGAGAAGTATGTATAGAACAATTTTACATATGTGTGGATAGGTATTTGTGTTTGATGATAACCATCTCTAGGGTAGGGAGAGAAGAAAGAAAAAAAATATGAGAGAGCTGAGACTTGGTTAACTTTCTGTTGTTCTCAAGCCATTTCAGTTCAGTCATATTTGACTCTTCTTGACCCTATTTGAGGTTTTCTTGGCAAAGATACTGGAATGGGTTGCCATTTCCTTCTACAGGTCATTTTGCAGAAGGGGAATTAAGGCAAACAGGGTTAACTGACTTTCTCAGAGTCACACAGTGGCTGAGGCCAGATTTCAACCCTTGAAAATGAGCTTTCCTGTTTTCAAACCCAGTGCTCTATTCACTGTATCACCTAACTGTCCCTTGGTTGGCTTGGTAGATATTAAAAACTCATACTATTTGATCAAAAAGCAATTTTGGAATAAAATATACTGACTAGGTACCATTTTAAAGGACATGATTATCAAAATATGAAAGTATAGACTACTTTGGTGTTTTAGATAACTACTTTTAGAATTCAATGCACTGGGAACTCTTTTTGGACCAGGTGGATAGTGAAGCCCTTTCCAAATCTAAAATTACATGATATACCATAATGCTATTTCATTGAAATGATCCCATAACTTGAGAAATTTGTAATATCCATGCACAAATGTGTTTGTGCATTTCAATAAGTCAACTGATTTCTTTTCAGTAGGTTATTAAAGGGTTTGCTTATTCAAAGACAATTGAGTTCCCTTTTAGATACTTGGGAGTCACTACAGTGGACAGCTTTACTGACAGCTTTCTAGAAGCAGTGATTGTTAGGCTGCTCTGAAGAAAATAATCTGCTAGAATAATGATGTTGAGGAGACCAAGACTATCTGTCAGTAAAGCAAACACTTGAGCTACCAATTCTACTTACAAACAAATCTACTGTTCAAAAATCACATATATAAGACAAAGATAAGTTTATTCCCTTTTCCACTTCTTTTCTCACTTTAGTTTTCTATTTTCCCTTCCTTCTTCAGTTGTTTTTCCTTGTATTATTTTTTTACATCCATTCCTTTCCACTTTTCTCATGTCTTTTCCTCTCCCTTTTGGCTAAGAAATAGAAAACATATGTATTTTTACTTATGAACAGGAAAAAACAAACAAACCCTGTAGAAACATAGTAATTGTTTCTCCTCCTCCAAAGCACAGGGCCATCACTCAATCAGTGGGATTGTATCTTCTCTGAACTGACTATAAAAATGACTATTTCTTTATTCTGTTGCAATATAAGAATTGTCAGTCTTGGAACCTTCATTCTCTATTTCCTCATTGGTTCAAAACTATTGATAACCCTTGATTTCTGTTATATAAAATTGACTTTCAGGATTAATGACAGTCATTTTGCTTTTTCCCCCACTTCTGGTAAAAGAAAAAAAGAAGAAATAAATGCAGAAAGATGCTAAATGACACAATTTCTTAAATAACATGGAGCCAGACAGAGAATAAAAAGAAACAAAAATAAAGGCACAGAACATTATGTCACTAGTGAACTTTTTTGTTTGGCATAAAAACATTAAGTTGTTTTCCTCCAAAGAAATTGCAAGTGCTTCTGGAGATTAAACTGATACTGCCATTAAATAGACAGTTAATTTGGTGATACAATTGTGGTACAAATAGTTAGCTACAAAAGGATTAGGAAGATTAACCAGTCATATGGTTTTTGATGATGGTAATTAGAAGAACCAAGTACCCACTTTCAGAAAAAATATACATTCCTACTTTAGGAAACAATAAATATCCTGTGCAAAGTCATCTGAAAGAACTGTTAAACATTGTCCTTTTGTCCTTAAGGTTTATTTTTTCAAATTTTGTCTGCTGGTATAAATTGATTTCTTAGAGAATAAATACTGGTCCATGCTTCTTACAGTCTTGATCTGGCATCAGTATTCAAAATTTAACACAATTGAAATACCAGGAGGAAATCTAGGAAGCATGTCAACTTGGCTGATGTTTTCAGATTAGGTATTCATTAGCAACAGAGAACATGCAAAACTTATCAGTGAGATCCAGTTTGCTATAATAAACCAAGATTGGCAATAAGATACAAAGTGAAGTGTTAATTGCTTCCTTTGTTGTTATACCACAAATGGTTAATAAAGAGAAATTGCAGTTATCATAGCAAATGTACTGATGATGATAATAAAGAGCCAGTATAACTTTGATCCCTGGAAAGACACTAGAACAAATCATCAAATGGCCACTTACCAGTATCTGGATGTCTGAGGCTTTGTTGTTGTTGTCATTTTTGTTTTGTTTAGTTTTTCCTGGGTGGCAACCACATAATATGTTACTTATATTTCTCTTGTAGAACTTTTCATATCCTCCCAAGCTAGGAAGGGAGGCCATAATATACCATTTCATCAGTGTAGGGAGATAATACTATTGAATCCATTTCCACTATTATAGATCAGCAACTCTTCTGGAACATTTAAAGGATTTGCCTGGGATGGCTATAGACCATTTGGATAGAAAGAGGACATATATGAGGATACCAGGAAAGAGACCACAAGCTGGTCACAAAGGCATTATATAATATTGATGAGACACATCAATTAGCCTTAATTCTTTCTTAGCTCAAGCTAAATCAAAAGATTGAACATATTACTTATATTACATCAATGGTAATTTTGTCTTTCAAAAGAATGGAGGAACCAATAAAGATTTCTTTATAGGGAAGGAAACTATAGAAATATTGGGAGGAACCTCTTACTCTCTCCTAAATTATTTGATTGAATAGGGGTGAAAAGTAGACAATAGTCTGATACAAAAAAAGAAATGAATTTAGGGAGTCCATCTTTTAAAAATCTCAGAGGATTCTGTAGAAAAATTATGTAGGGGAAGTCAGACCAGAAAAGACTAGAATCTCTAAATAATAAAACTAAAAAATAATTGTGAGAGAAAATTAAGTTTTCATATGAGGTAGATTGGAGTACATAAAGACCTTAGCAAACATCTGAAATTTAAAAAAAAATGTGTATAGAAAATAGAAATTCATACATTTGACAGATGTTGAATAAAAGGACCTGGCATGATCATGTAAAAGAGGTTCCTGAGGCAAATAAACACTGAATGAGCTGAAACTGGTTGAAAAGTTAGCAGGATTTTGTTTTTTGTTTTGTTTTGTTTTTTAATTAATGGAAAGAGAAAGATCAAAGAATAATATCTATTGGCCTGACTATCATTAACAATAATAATAACTAGCATTTATATAGTACTTCAAAATTTGAAAAACATTTTATTTCTGTAATCCCATTTGTTTATCACAATAACTCTATGAGTTAGAGAATATTATTCACATTTTACAGGTAAGGAAAGTGAATTTAAAGATGTTGGATGAATTGCCTAGGGACATATAGCAAGTAGGCATCTGAAGCAATATTTAAATATATTTTCCTAATTCCAAAAAGAGCACTTTGTCCTTAAAGTCCATTTATTCTACCCCACCCCAACTCTACAAATAAGAAAACAGAGGACAAGAAGCTAGGTGACTTGTCAAAGGTCACACAAATAGTGATAGAATCAGAATCCAAAATCAGGTCTTCAAACTCCAAATCCATCATTCTTTCCACTACACCATTTCTCCTCAGATAGATGGGATAATAATAAACTGAAGTCAGAGAGACAACAGAGTAATTTGATTCTAATTTTACTAATTTCCTTTGCCAAGAAGATGATCATAGGCTGGTTAAGGCCAGAACTAAAATGGCTCCAAGCATGCCTGGATATCCAGAATGAGGAAGGAGGGATCAAGAAACCCTTTAAATATCCTTGATTAATTTTGCACAGGTGAACTATATCATTGGGCACTGAAAGAACTGGCAAATGTGATTGCTGACCTACTGTCAAAGATGTCTGGAAGATTGCTAGGTAGTATCATGGGACTGGAGAAGGGCAAATGTTATCCTGATTTTCAAAAAAAAAAAAAAAGGACAAAGATGGAATATGTGAACTATAGGTCAGAGAACTTGTCTTCAATTCTTGACAAAGTTTAAAAATTGTCTAAAAAGATGGTTAGCAAAAATATAGAATAGAAAGTGGCCACCACAAAGAGCCAGCCTGGCTCCATGAAGTAAGATTCTGCCAGACAAACTTGATTTCCCAGCTTGATAAGGTCAGTAAACTGGCAAATCCATTGAGTAACTGATAAAGGGGACTTTGTATATGTAATTCGCATAAGATCATAGGATCATGGCACAGTTGATATTAAAAGTGAATGGTCGGGGTGGAGCCAAGATGGTGGAATAGAAACAACACTTCCAAGGTGCTCTGCCCCACAAAACTTCCAAATAATGTAAAAGGGGACGCTGAACAACTTCTGGAGCCCCAGCACCCACAGAACTACACAGAGAAGCTAACCTCCCGCTGAGGAGAACCCAGCAGCCCTGCAGGGAGCAGCGAGCACAGCACTCCGAGAGCAGGCAGCACAGTGTGCTGGGAACCAACAGCACAGCACCTTGGGAGCTGAGCCTAGGCCCACATGAGCCGTGGTTTTGGCCCTAGGGTAGCCAGGCCAGCAGCCAGCTGGAGGGACCCCAGAACACCAGCAGCTGTGGGGATTCCAGAATTATCAGCACAGATATGCCTAGGACAAAGTGAGAGGTTAGTGCCCTATGGACTTTGGGACCAGTATTTGGGGAATGCATTGGCTTCCTCCCCTGGGGGCAAAAATCTGCTGAAGTAATGCAGCACAGAAGCCATTTTGCAGAGTCAGTGGCGGCTCTAGCTCCTGGTCTGCAAACTGTAGGGAGATCCAGCAATCAGTCTGGAGGTTAATCACTCTTGTTTTAAACTGCCTGGATCTGGATTGTGGTCTGGGGGGTGAAGTTTGGGGTGGGTATCCAATTTGCCATAGCAGGTGGAGGCTTTACAGAGGCTACCCAACTGGCGGAAATTGTGAAGACCCCACGTTTGGGATGGAAGCACACCTGTCTGGTGGCAGAGTCCTACTGTGGCAACAAGCCCAAAAAACAAGTAATTAAGTGGCAACATGCCTAGGCAAAAGAAACAAAATAAACAGAAAAATTCAACATTGGACCCCTATTTTAGTGGCAAAGAGGATCAAAGCATGGAGGAGGACTGTGAGGTCAGAAATCCTGCACCAAAAGCCCCAAATGAAAATACAAGCTGGTGACAGGCCATAGAGGACCTTAAGAAGCAGATAAGAGAAGTGGGGGAAAATTGGGAAAAGAAATGAGAATGATGCAAGAAAATTATGAAATGACAGTCAACAGCCTGACTGAGGAAAATAACACCTTAAAAATAGACTAACTCAAATGGCAAAAGAGGCTCAGAAAGGAATGAGGAGAAGAATACCTTAAAAAGCCGAATTTGCCAGATGGAAAAAGAATCTCAAAAGCTCAATGAGGAGATTCATTCCCTCAGAGTTAGACTGGAGCAAATGGAAGTTAGTGACTTTATGAGAAATCAAGATGCTGTTAAATAGATCCAAACAAATGAAAGAATAGAAGGCAATGTGAAATATCTCATGGGGAAAAGCACTGACATGGAAAATAGATCGAGGAGAGATAACGTAAAAATTATTGGACTACCTGAAAGCCATGACCAAAGAAAGAACCTAGAAATCATCCTTAAAGAAATTATCAAGGAAAATTGCCCTGATGTGTTAGACCCAGAGGGGGAAATAGAGGTTGAAAGAATTCACCGATCACCTCCTGAAAAAGATCCCAAAAAGAAAACTCCTAGGAATATTATAGCCAGGTTCCAGAATTCCCAGATCAAGGAGAAAATACTACAAGCAGCCAGGAAGAAACAATTCCAATACTGTGGAAACACAATCAGAATAGCCCAGGACCTGGCAGCTTCTACACTGAGGGATTGAATGACTTGGAATATAATATTCCAGAGGGCAAGAGAGCTGGAATTGAATCCAAGGCTCACCTACCCAGCAAAACTGAGTATCTTGTTTCAGGGGAAAACATGGTAATTCAGTGGAATAAAGGACTTTCAAGAATTCTTGAGGAAAAAACCAGAGTTGAATAGAAAATTTGACATTCAGACACAAGAAGCAAGAGATGCTTGAGAAGGTAATCAAGGAAAAGAAATCAAAAGGAACTTATCAAAGTTGAACTATTTACATTCCTACATGGAAAAATAATAACTGTGTCTGATGAAACCTTTCACATTATGAAAATAATTGAAGAAGGGTATATGGGCATATGTTTACTGGTACACATGGATAGAGGGCACAGGTTGAATTTGATGGGAAGGGATGATTCTTAAGGGGTGAAGTCAAGAGGTGAGGAAAGTGGCAAGAAGAGATGGGGAGAGACAAGGTAGGGTAAATTGTCTCATGTAGAAGGGGCAAGGGGAAGTAGGTGCAAAGAAGGGGAAGAACAGGAAGGCAAAAAGGCAAAACCATTTTCTCATTGAAGTTGGCTCAAGGAGAGAATCACATACATACTAAATGGGATATCTCACCCTGAAGGAGAGTAGGAAAGGGGGATGAGAGGGAAAAAGATGGAAGGGAGGGAGGGCACTCTGGGGGGGAGGGGAGGTTGGAAGTACCCACTACCAAAGAGGGACAGGATCAAAGTAGGGAATGGACCATGTGGGAGCTGAGATTGTTGGGAGGGGAATATAAGCAGTCTTTTACAATATATCTACTATGGTAATGTTTTGCATAGTTATACATATACAACACATACTGAATTGCTTATCTTCTCAGAGGGAGTGGGTGACACGGGAGGAAGGGAATGGATCTGAAAATTGATGTTTTAAAATTAAATGTTTCATAAGATGTCCAGGCATTAGGGCTCAGAGATTCACCTTGCCCTAATGGCAATGTCGATGGGGGTATAGGAGAAGATATGGGAGAGAGCAGACTGGATGAGGGAATATCTAGTGGGAATGCTATTCTGGGGTGGTGTGTAGGGAAAAATGGGGGGAAATGGTAACTCAAAATTTGGTGGAAATGAATTATGTAAAACAGAAAAAAATAAATAAATACTTTCAAAAAAAGATCATAGGATCATAAGTATAACAATGAGGACTTAATATCTTATTTCACTTGTATAGACAATTCCCTGGTGATGAGACTTTCTTTCCAATGTAAGTTGTCACTTTCTTTGAAACATATACTTACAGTTGCCTTGAAAATTGAGAGATCAATTGATTTGTCCAGAGTCACACAGCCAACAAGTGTCAGAGACAGGACTTGACACTAGATCTTTATATATCTTCTTTGTACATAGCTATCTGCATAGTTATAAAATGTGAATTCCTTGAAGGCAGGGTGCATTCTCTATGAAAAGTGACTTGCACATTGCCTGGCATGTGATAGGACCTTAATAAATGTCTGTTGACTTTACTTGGATTCCTTGTTCTGAATCCAACTCTCTAGACTACATAATGTCTCCCATAATCATACACAGCACTGAAACATGCCTTTGAAATATTCTATTCTAATCTATGCATTTTATACATGAGGAAACTGAATTCTAGAGAAATAAAATTGCTTTCCCAATGTCACAGAAGTAGTAAATGCCTAACCTTGACCTAGAACTTGTTCCACTAAGTATCTGATGAAATTGTCATCTAGCTGACAATAAAACTGATTGAGTTTAAAACCAGGTGAGAGGCTGGATATAAAAAGTATATTTTAATGGTTGTCTGTCAACTTGGAAAGATGCCTCTAGTGGGGTGCATCAGAGATACATAGTATTTGACATTTTTACCTGTGATATGGATAAAGGCAAATGACATCAAGATAGAAAAAATTAACATGCTCAATAACAATGTCTAGATTACAGGGGGGAAAGGGAGATAGAGGGAGAAGGGGGAAAGGGGGAAAGGGATAAAGGAGGGGGAGATGGACAGGGACAGGGACAGCTAAAAGGAGAGGGGGAGGAAGAGGTTAAAATATGTTGAAGCTAAGAGGTTGATGTTCAATGTAAATAAGTTTGAAAAATCTTATTTGGTTTTCAGAAATTGAATTTGTTAGAACAAGATGGCATAAGTATGTTTAGATGGCATTTTATGTGAAAAATATTTTACAACTGCCATGGGCTACAGGCTCAAGGTACATCATGGATTTGATATGGTAAGTAAGTTTTGAACCATTTTGGGAAGAGAGGGAGGTGCCACTTTCAAAACAACCCCATAGATTGAGCTAGGAAGTACTTATGAGTTCATTTAGTCAAACCCTCTAATTTTACAGATTTAGAAACTGAGGCAGAGAAGTTAAGTAACGTGTCCAAGTTAGTGCTTCATGTAAGATGTGCATCTCAGACTTCTTAATTCCACTCTAGTCACAAATCCAATACACCATATATCTCAATGAAAATAATAGTGTCATTATAGTCTCCCTTGGTCAGATTATATCTGTAGAGCTGGATTCAATTCTTTTTATCCTATTTTAAGAAGGATACATCTAAGCAGGTGAGCATATAGAGAATGTCACCTTGGATGGTGAAGGGCTTCCAGATCAGGCAATAGAGAACTGGTTGATTGAACTGCAAATATTTAGTGTGGAGAAGGAATAAGGGAGAATGTAATAGCTATCTTCAACTGCTTGAAGTTACCATTGGAAGAATTTCTGTTTTGTCTCCAAAGGCATAAGTAAGCATAATGAATGGAATGAGACAGACTTAGACTTCATGTTAGTACAAACTAGCTTCCTTGCTTCTTAAAATTAATTCACTTAACTCCTCTGGGACTCATTTACCTTATCTATAAAATGAACCACTTGATATAGAAAAATATTGATTAAACAAACATATTTAAATTCTTACCATGTGCTAGGAACATTGTTAACACTGGGGACATAAAGGAAGCAAGAAATGTGAAGGGATAGGAGGACAAGCCATAAACAACTATGTACATACAATGTGTATAGAGGATCAATAGGAGTTAACTTCAGAGGGAAGACTCCTTTAGTGGGAGGGCAGGGGATGAAAGGAAATCTCTTCCTGAAAGTGGAATTTGAGCTAAATTTTGAAGAAAGTCAGGATGTGGATTCAAAGGGAGTGGTGAAGCACTGAATGCTCATGAACAAAGAGGACACTTCTGTCAGTGAATTATAGAGCACAGGGTGATGAATAAAGAAGACTGCAAAGTTAGAAAGGGGACAGCTTTTAAAGGGCTTTAAAATCCAAACAGAGAATTTTATATATTTGATCCTGCAGGTAATAAGGAGGCATTGGAATTTTTTGAGCAAAGGAGTGAAATGGTCAGATCTATGTTTTAGGAAGGTTATTTTGACATCTTTTGGGAGATAAACTATAGTGTGGAGAGATAAGAAAATATTTTTGGGAAAAAAAAAAGATTTAGAAAAATATTTGGCAACCCTAGAGAATGTGGGCAAGAAGTGGTGACATTTGCCTTGATTTCCCAATATCAAGGCAAAAATTATTGTTGATATTTTTTTACCTGTGCTACTTCTACTGTAGCAAAAATATCTAAATTTTCTTCAACTTTACTGTTTTACTTTTACATTAGATTGGGCATTGATTCTAAGACAGCAGGTCTCTTCAACTTGTCTTGAAGAATTAAAATTGCTAATTGCTAGTAGAAATGAGTGGAGAGGATTAAACAATTTGTACTGAGTTTAAAGCATCTGGAACACAATAACTAAAATAATAGAATTAGAGGGAAAGGTCCCTTTCTTTTAAAAGAGTTTACCCAATGCAAAGTACTCATTTACAAATGAGAAACTAAGGTGCAAATATATTATGTTGTTGAAAGACATGGCAAGTGAATTTATTGACCAAAGCCAATGATCTCTGGAGGACTGAATTAGGAAAATACTAATATTTTCTTAATTAAAAGAATAGCTAATACTAGCTAACATTGATATAATGCTTTGGAGTTTGTGAAGTGCTTGACATTTTATCTCATCAGATGCATATAACAAATCTTTGAAGTTATTTCTATTATTATTCTCATTTTACAGATGGAGAAACTGAGGCTGAGAGTAAGGAAATGACATGCCTGATTTCACTAGCTTTCTCTAGGGTTTGGTGAAAAATTTGAATGACAGGTTTCCTAATACCAACTCCAACACTGTATCACTGAGTTGGATGAGAAGAAAATCTTCCCTTTCAGTTTTCAATTCCTGATAAAACTCCAGAGTTTATTAACGATGTCATTAATGAACAATCAGAGAAAGGGCAATAGCAAGGGGCTAGCATGTCTTCATAAAGAATAGGTCCCGGAAAACTGATCTTAGATCATTTAACGAGGTTGGTAGATTAGGCGAAAGCTACAAATATAGTTAGCTAAATTAAAAAAAAAAATTTGGACAGATCCTTATGCTATTCTTACGGTAAAGGTGAAGATATATATTAGATGATGACAATATAATGGAAAGGATTAAGAAGGAATTGATTTGTTGAACGTAAAGGGTGGTCATTAGTAGTTATATGCCAACTTGGAAGGAGATCTCCAGTAGAATTCCCCAGAGATCTGGGTTTGTCCCTATGCTGTCAAGACAATTTCATAAAAGACTTGGATAAATATATAGCTGGCATTCTTATCATATTTCCAGTTGACATGAAGCTAAGGTTTTAGGGCGGGGAAGGGGAGAAGTAGAAAAAACAACTCACACACTGAATAACAGAATCAGGTTTCAAAAAAATCATGACAGGTGAAAACATGGAATTGAAGATAAGATGAATTTTAATAGGAATGAGTTTAAAGCTTTAAAACAAGTTAAAAAAATAAATAATTTTAAAAATACAAGACGGAAGGAGAGACAATTTTACCTTAAAATGATGTAGGAGTTTTAATAAACTTAAAGATTAATATGAGACAACTCAATGATATGATAGCCAAAAAAGCTAATCCAATCTTAGACTTCATTAAGAATGCAGTGTAGGGGCGGAGCTAAGATGGCGGAAAGGAAGCAGTAACCACGCTGAGCTCCTCTGTCACTAAGTCTCAAAGGGTAAATCTGAGCGGATTCCGGAGTGACGGAGCCCACTGGAAGACGAAGTGTGGCAGAATCCAGCCCAGGAGGTTGCCCAGTGTGTCCGCACAGGTCGAGCTCAGAGCGTGTGGGGTCTGCACAGCTCAGACCTAAGAGCAGACAAGCAGACTACACCAGAGAGAGAAAAAGCCCTAGCCTGCAGACTTACCAAGGACGAATCGCAGTCATCTCGCAGAGGGAACGGATCATTGGAGCCAGGTAGGAGAATCGGGCCCCCAGTGGAGAGAGTGGCTTCTCAGGCTGCATTCAGCCCCCAGCCTGGAAGTTTAGAAACTGCCTGCCTGTATAATACAGGGGCTGGAATGGCAAAGTAAATTCTAGCTGCTCAGATCCTCCCATCCCTCCTTCATGAAGCAGAAAACCCAAAGATAAGTCTCCCACCCAGATTGAAATCCCAAGTTAATGGAAATAGCCCCAGGCTTGAGAATCTCCAAGAAGGGGTGTAACTGAGATAGCCAGGAGTCTGAAGAGAAGAGAGGGTGGGGTCCCAACAAGCCCCACCTCTCCTCACCAACAAAAGCCTACTTATAGCCCAGGGGTATAGAGGCAGAAATCTGAAGTGGTCAGAGTCATCCATACCTACTCATCTACATTCCTCTTTGACTTCCCTGACTTAGCCATAAACTAGCCACCCAGAGGTATTCAAAGTCAAGGATCAGGCCCTAAACTCATAGCCTGAGAAACTAAGAAACAGGAAGTCACAATGGGAAGGAAGGAAGCTGAGAAGGAGAAGGGGAAGGCAAGAAAGTCTATTCAAGCATACTATGTAGGGCAAGAACAACAAAATACACAGGACAATATAGACTCTCTGCCCACACCTGAGACCACAGAAGGAAACATGATCTGGTCTCAAGCCCAAATAGCATTCCTGGAGGAGCTTAAGAAAAATTTTAAAGACCAAATCAGGGAGGCAGTGACCAACTTGGAAAAAGAAAATACCTCCCTAAAAAAAGGAACTTCAAAAACTAACTGAAGACCATAATTCACTAAAAATTAGATACAATCAAACTGAAACTCAGATCTCTATGATGCAGCAGGAGTCAATCAAAAAAAACAAAATGATCGAAAAATTAGAAAGAAAAAGTAAAATATCTCACTGGAAAAATAACTGACCTAGAGAACAGATCCAGGAGAGACAACCTAAGAATTATTGGTCTACCAGAAAGCCATGATGAGAAAAGCAGTCTAGACAACATCCTCCAAGAGATTGTCAAAGAAAACTGTCCTGAGGTCCTGGAATCAGAAGATAAAATAGCTATTGATAGAATCCACCGGACTCCTCCTGAAAGAGATCCCAAACTGAAAACTCCAAGAACTATAGTAGCCAAATTCCAGAATTATAAAATTAAAGAAAAAATTCTACAAGCAGCCAAAAAGAAACAATTCAAATATTGAGGAACTACAGTTAGGATCACACAGGACCTAGCAGCTTCTACATTAAAAGAGCAGAGGGACTGGAATTTGATATTTCGTAGGGCAAGAGAGCTAGGACTACAAACAAGGATTAACTACCCGGCAAAACTGAGCATAATCTTTCAGGCAAGGAGATGGACATTTAATGAAGTAAGGGACTTCCAGACTTTCCTAATGAAAAAGCCAGAGCTCAATGGAAAATTTGATCTCCAATTACAAGACTCCAGAAGGACATAAAAAGGTAAACAAGGGTAACATAGACTCACACATGCAGAAGTGCACACACCCACACCCACAAACACATGCTCATTACTTGGGATGCAACAAGAGCAAAATGTTCACATCCCTATATGTGGAGCTGATAACTGTCAATATTTGAAATCTTTATGATTATCATGACCTGCAAAAGGGTTATACTTAGAGGGTGTGGGTATGAATGCACTAACATGGAGTCTAAAAAAAAAAGACTATTAAGGGGATCAAAGGTACTGTAATGGGAAAAAGGAAAGGATGAGCTAGGAAAAGGTAATATATGCCATCTGAAGAGGCATCAAAACACACTATAGAAGAAGGGAAAGTAAGAGGGAGAGGAACATCATTTAAACACTATTCTCACTGGTTCTGGTTCAAAGAAGGATCAAATTAATCAGTGAAGTTTAAGAATCTAACGTGAATAGACACATAAATTCATTAAATAGAGGAATTGGAGGGAGGGAGAGGAGCACTGTTTGAAATTTACTCTCATTGGTTTGGAATCAAACAGGGAGTAATTTACTCTGATAAGTATAAAAATTTATTGTGTCCTATAGATAGTGGGAGGGTAAGGGGGGGGGGTGGAAAGGAGGAGACTAAAGGGAGGGATTATAAGGGAGGGAAATAGTAGTAAGGGGAGAGGGTAGGTTAAGAAGGGGGGTCACTGGGTGGGAACACTGAGGGAGGGGGCGGTCAAAAGGGAAAACTTCAAGGAGGGGAAGGGAGAAGGAATAAACAAAAACATAAACAGGGGAGGGAATAGGATGGAGGGGAAGAGACAGATAGTCATTATTGCTGTGAATGTGAATGGGATGAATTCTCTCATAAAACAGAGGCGGATGGCAGAATGGATTAAAAACCATAATCCTACAATATGCTGTCTTCAAGAAACACATTTGAAACAAAGGGATGCCCACAGGGTAAAGGTAAAAGGTTGGAGTAAAATTTATTATGCCTCAGCTAAAGTAAAAAAAGCAGGGGTAGCAATACTTATCTCAGATAAATCAAAAGCAAAAATAGATCTGATTAAAAGAGATAAGGAAGGAAACTATATCCTACTAAAAGGCACCATTGAGAATGAAGCAATATCACTACTTAATATATATGCACCAAGTGGTATAGCATCCAAATTCCTAGAGGAGAAGTTAAAGGAATTAGAGGAATAAATAGATAGCAAAACTATACTAGTGGGGGACCTTAATCTCCCCCTCTCTGAACTCAATAAATCTAACCTCAAAATAAACAAGAAAGAAGTTAAGGAGGTGAATAGAATCTTAGAGAGACTAGATATGATGGATCTCTGGAGAAAACTGAATGGGGATAAAAAGGAATTTACTTTCTTCTCAGCAGTGCATGGTACATACTCAAAAATAGACCATGTACTAGGGCATAAAAACCTCACAATCCAGTGCAGAAAGGCAGAAATATTAAGCGCATCATTCTCAGATCATGATGCAATAAAAATTATATGCAATAAAGGGCCATGGAAAGATAGACTAAAAACTAATTGGAAACTAAACAATTTAATCCTAAAAAATTGGTGGGTCAAAGAAGAAATTATAGAAACAATCAATAATTTCATTCAAGAGAATGATAATAATGAAACAACATACCAAAATTTGTGGGATGCACTAAAGGCAGTTCTCAGGGAAGTTTTATATCCCTGAGTGCATACTTAATTAAAGCAGAGAGAAGGGAGGTCAATGAATTGGACATGCAATTGAAAAAGCTAGAAAAAGAACAAATTGAAAATCCCCAATTTAGTACTAAATTAGAAATATTGAAAACCAAAGGTGAGATTAATAAAATTGAAATTAAGAAAACCATTGAATTAATAAATAAAACTAAGAGCTGGTTTTATGAAAAAATCAACAAAATTGATAGACCCTTAGTCAATATGATAAAAAAAAAGAAAGAAGAAAACCAAATTATGAGTATCAAAAATAAAAAGGGTGAATCTACCTCCAATGAAGAGGAAATCAAAAAAATAATGAGGAATTATTTTCCCAATTGTATGCACATAAATATGACAATCTTAGTGAAATGGATGAATATTTACAAAATCACAAATTGCCCATATTAACTGAAGAGGAAGTGAATTACCTAAATAATCCCATCTCAGAAAAAGAAATCAAACAAGCCATCAATGAACTCCCTAGGAAAAAATCTCCAGGGCCAGATGGGTTCACTAGTGAATTCTATCAAACATTTAAAGAACAATTGATTCCAATACTCTACAAACTATTTGGGAAAATTAGTGAAGAAGGAGTCCTACCAAACTCTTTCTATGACACAAATATGGTACTGATTTCTAAATCAGGAAGAGATAAAACAGAGAAAGAAAATTATAGACCAATCTCCCTCATGAATTTAGACGTAAAAATTCTAAATAAAATATTAGCCAAAAGACTCCAACAACTTATCAGAAAAATAATACACCCTGATCAGGTAGGATTCATTCCAGGAATGCAAGGATGGTTTAATATTAGGAAAACCATCAGCATAATTGAGCATATCAACAACAAAACTAGCAAAAACCACATGATCATCTCAATAGATGCAGAAAAGGATTTTGACAAAGTACAACATCCATTCCTATTAAAAACACTAGAAAGTATAGGAATAAATGGAGCCTTCCTTAAAATAGTTGCTAGCATCTATCTAAAACCATCAGCAAGTATTATATGCAATGAGGATAAACTAGAAGCCTTTCCAATAAGATCAGGAGTGAAACAAGGGTGTCCACTATCACCCCTCTTATTCAATCTGGTACTAGAAACATTAGCAGTAGCAATTAGAGAAGAAAAAGAAATCAAAGGAATCAAATTAGGCAAAGAAGTGACCAAGCTGTCACTCTTTGCAAATGATATGATGATATACTTAGAGAATCCTAGAGAATCAAGTAAAAAATTACTTGAGACAATAAATAAATTTGGCAAAGTTGCAGGATATAAAATAAACCCACATAAATCCTCAGCATTCCTGTACATCTCTAATAAAACTCAACA
>WOXC01011598.1:0-20804 GCA_011680675.1 Gymnobelideus leadbeateri
AAATCACAAGCTCAGTCCCTAGCCTTATAAAGGCCAGTTATTATTTCATCTTTTCTCATTCTAAAAGTGAGAACCAGGTTTCCCCAGAACTAAGAAATTATTGTGTTGAGTCTTAAAAGGATGAACAACAAAAAGAATTGGGGG
Source organism: Gymnobelideus leadbeateri (assembly GCA_011680675.1). Taxonomy (NCBI): domain Eukaryota; kingdom Metazoa; phylum Chordata; class Mammalia; order Diprotodontia; family Petauridae; genus Gymnobelideus; species Gymnobelideus leadbeateri. The sequence continues at coordinate 145 of WOXC01011598.1, forward strand.
ATCCAAGAAAGGAAGTCATACAGTGGAGGAAGAGTTGGAAAAAAGGATGTCTTCACAATCTCTTTGCTACCCAGATAGATTCTGTTCAATTAAATTGTGATCCACAGATATGTGTGTGTGTTATGAAAAACACATTTATGAAAGAAAACACCAAAATAACATTGTCTAGTTGTCTAACTTTCCCCTCCCTGGTGCCTAGAATGGCCCTCCCTCTTCCCCTCCACCTCTGGGCTTCCCTGTCTTCCTTCAAGACTCATTCCAAGTGCCACCTTGTAGGATGAGGCCATTCCTGCTTTCCTCACTGCTAGGATCTTCCCTCTGAGATCATTTTCCATCTAATGTGTATATATCTTGCATGTGTAACCCCAGGATCAAAGTCCCTTGGTAGGGGACTCTCTCTTCACTGGTAGAGATCAATGCTTTTGCACCTCTGTGAAATGAGAGGTGGAGTTGGTGAGAGAGAGGAAGAGAGAGAGAGAGATGGAGGGAAGGAGATGGAGAAAGGAAGGGAAGGAGAAAGAGGAAGGGAGGGAGAGAGAGAGAAGGGGGAGAGAGAGATGGAGGAGAGAGAGAGGAAGGGAGGGAAGGAGATGGAGAGAGAGGAAGGAAAGGAAGGAGAGAGAGGAAGGGAGGGAAGGAGATGGAGAGAGGAAAGAAGGGAGGGAAGAAGAGAGGAAGGGAGGGAAGGAGAGAGAGAGAATTTTTTTTAGTTTTCATCGAGCTTCATCAAGCTAAGTTACTTTTCAAGTAACTTAGAGTACTTCTGGCTTCCACCTTCTAGAAAGCAGATGAAAGAGGCCAATCTCACTTCACATTACTGAAAGGAAAGACTCTGGGAAGACATGAAAGGAGCATCCAAAGCAATTCAAAGGACCCCCTCCCTTCCATTCTGTGTCTCTGTCTCAGTCTCTATCTCTCTCCCTCTCTAATTGTCTGTCTCTGTTTTTGTCTCCCCCTCTCTTCTCCCTCTCAGTCTCTCACTATCTCTTCCTTTTTCCCTCCCTCCAACTCTGCCCCATTCCTCACTCAAATGTAAGTCATTGATTTCTATGGGGAGAGAGTTCCATACCATTGGGTTTGGGGACTGGTTTAGCACAAGGCTCCAGAGGACACGGTGAGGCTGGTGACTGCACAGACCTCCCTCACTTACATCCACCCAGCCCCTCTTCTGAGAAGGAAGGCCAAACTAAGGTAGCCTGCCTGGGTCCACAGTTGTTTGCATATCAGTTCCCCATTAGAATGAGCACCTTGAGGGCATGGATCCAGTTTTTGTCTGTTCTTTATTTCTCCCCATCCTGGCAATGAACCTGTCTCAGAGTAAGCACTTAATAAATGCTTGTTGATTAATTGACTCACTCTCCTAGGAAGCATGAATAATTTGAGTTCTATTTTAATCCCTTAAAACTATGGATATTCCCTTTAACATGTTGGCTACTAGTATATGGAGGCTCTCATGTTACAAGATTACAGCTAATGACAGAAAGGAAGAATTGTAGTTAGCTCCTGCCCTCCTGGGAAGTCCAGAGCCTCTGTCCTAGACAGAGGTATCCAGAAGACCCCAGAGTGGGGGACGATTTCTATCCATGTACTCAAAGGGCTATTTGTTGGTTTCAGTTCTAAGCAATCACTCAACCAGGCTGCAGGACATGAAGTCAGTAGCCTGTGCTTAGGCAGCCAAGATACAGTCTGACCTGCCAGGGATTAACAGCCTTGTAAACAAATCCTCTCACAAAGAACAGTGTGTGGTTCCTTCAGCTGACTGCGAGCCAACCACCCCTTCCACATTTCCCCAGGGTGGGGAGACTGGGACAGTGGTTAACAGCACTGGCCAAGAGGAACCCTGACTTGGGCTGAGTGTGTCCACAGGTCTGAGGATTACAAAGGAGACAGATTTCATTCTCTGAGTGGTGTGATTTCTCTGTATGCTCAGCACATAGCATGCTGTCCATCACTTTTTGTTTTGGATTGGAGGTTGGGACTGGTTTCTTTGGTATCCAGACCACTTGTGAGGAAACTTTCTCTACCAAGGCAAATGGGCACTCTACAGTTTACAAGTCTTAAGGGAGTTGCCTGGGTCCCTGAAAGGTTAAGTAACTTGTCTAGGGTAACAGACAGTATGGGTCAGAATAATGACTTAAACCTTCCTGATTCCAAGACTGCCTCTTTGCCCACTATGTTATCTACCTCTAACTTGGCACACAATAGGTACTTAAGAAAGGCTGATTGACAGATGGACTGGCCAGATAGTCTAGTTGTACCATACACAGGATGCAGCAGATAATTGAAAAGGTGTGTATAGATTGAGTTTAAATATACTAGGAAGACAAAATATTTAATGAAATCTTGTCATGGATCTTTTGGGAAAGTGAAGAATCCTTTTGTAATAGAGGCTTCACTTCTGTATTTTCTAAAATCAGTTTTTATTCCCACACATAAGTTCTGTTTAAAGCAGAGCCCATCTATATCTAACTCAGACCTCATAGAACTACCTATACAGTTCAATTCAACAAAGATGAATTGAGCACATACTATGTTCAAGGAACTCTTGGAGGTATGTTGAACATACAAAAATAAATCCGACACAGTCTGTTGCCCTGAGGAGATCGAACAATTACACAGTCGAAAAATGAAGTGAAACATGTCAAATGCCTAAGTGCAACATAAGCAAAGCATTAGGGTATAAGAGGTCAGAGGAGGAGGAGGTATTTTGAAGGCCAGCATGTTGGACTTATTTGGATATAGGGCTTATGCACATATATGTAGAGCTGGGGAGGGTGCCATCAGGGGCAGTCCAGTCCAACACCCTCATTTTATAAAAAAGAAAGCAGAGGCCCAAGGAGTCTATGTGTCTTGCTTAAGATCATCCTGATAGTAAGTATCCACAATAGGATCTGAACCCAGGTCCTTTGACTCTAGAGTCCATTTTCTTTTCCCTGACCACAGTGCTGTTTCTTAGTTGCCTGCTGTGGCTTGGCCCTGTTGCTCTTTCTTTGAGCTAGGTCCTGGCAGAATACTGCCTTCTCCAACTCTTAGGAAATCAGATTGGATTGCAACATTAAGCTCTCCCTGTTTAGAGACTGCTATGGTCACTGTATCCTGGGACAATGATTGCCTGGAACCTTAGATAGAGTTTGTGAAACAGTCATAGTGACAGCACAGTTCAGTCTGGGACAAAGTCCTTGCTGCAGTTGGCTCCCTTGTTAACAATTTCAGCAAAGGTCAAAGTTTGGATGGGCCATGAAGCCTGGAGTTCCTTCTTTTTGTATGACTGGGTCAGACATAATTGGCTTGCTGGCTGCTGGCTAAGCTATCTAGTCTGCTCATAAACTTTAATTCTGAACCTTCAGAACTATGACTTCAGCTCTTTACCAGTCACAACACAGAGACACACCCATGTGTGTTCAGACCACACACCTGGTCTAAAAAAATCCGGAAGCATTAGCTAAAGTTAGATTGGGAAAGTCACCAGGATGGGGTAATAGGAAGCACCACATTTAGCAACAACCTAAAGGACCCCCAAGACCTCCAAACCTCTTGAATACATGGGGTCACCTAGAAGCCTGGCTATGTACATCTTAAACATTCCTTCACCTAAGATCAGGGAAGAACAAACACAATATCCCAGAAAAGATCCACATGTAAGTTCTCCAGGTGGTCCCCATTTTACTAATTCATTGCATGGGTGAGATCTCTGTGATGCCAGGGTGGAGGGAGGCAAGAAGCCCTTTGCTGCCCTTCACTGAAAGTTACAGTTACATGATGGCCTTTGAGGGACTGAAGAAAGAGAGAGCCAGCTGGAAGCAGCATCCATATACCTCTGATGCTGTTGTCACAGAGTGGGAAGAAAATCAATGGGACCACTGAGGGTTTTATTGGTCATATCAAAGACACAAGTCCTTTCAGAGCTGGCCCACTACATAGCTGAAAGCATTCAAGAAAGTTGTCATGGCTCAAGGGCTCAAGTGCTGAGCTACTGGAACCCTTAGAAGTTTCAATAGGAAGTTATAGATACATACTCCCTGGGATGGTCCCCATAGACTAACTCAGCCTCTGTTACTCTGCTTTTCTAGTCTTTTTTCTTATTCTCTCTCCCTAAACTAGACAGAATAATCCTGAATCAGACCTTTAAAGTAGAGTCAACTTGTGAAGATCAGAGTGAATTTCAGCCTTCTGAATGCTTTTCTGGTCTCACACTTAGACTTGTAAGTTGTTAATTTAAGGATCTACAAAAAAATTATTCATTCATATGTATTTCCCTTTCCACCATCCCCTTGAAAAATCACCTACAAAGTGTGGCTTTATTTTTGATAGTCACATTTAGTATAAGAATAATTCAGAACAATTTGTGGGACATTTTAGTTTTTAATTGTTAAAGTTATTGGAATTCCTGCAAATACTGTTTGTATGAGAAAATAAAATTACTTGATTTCATCCTTTCAAAGTACACACTGGTGACAATGACTATTACTGTTATAGAGTCAGAGAATTTCTGAGATGGAAGGGACCTTCCTATATTCTCATTTATCCATCTCTCCCTCCTTTCTTAGACTGGCTTCCCTTTAATGAGGAATTTTTAAAAATTGCATTTTATTTTAAAATTTTTATTTTTTTAAATTTTATTTCAATGTACATTTTATTAAAAAAATATATATATGCTTTACATTGTTTAGGTTTCTCTCTACATTCTCCCCCTCTGTTTCCCAGAAAGTCGTCCCTTTTAATAAATAATTTTTAAAAAGAAAGAAAAAGATGGAGGAAAAAAGATCCCAGCACATCCAATCAATACATCAAAAAAAAAAAAAAAAAGCTGACATTATATGCAATGTACCATTCCTGTTGACCTCTCTTTTCCCTCCTCCCCAGATATACACACCTCTGCAAAGGAGCAGAAGGTGGCTTCTTGTACCTCTTATTCTCTGTAGTTCACAACACTCATCTTCCATTGCCTTATTATTGTCTGTTGTTCTCTCCACTTACTAATCGTATGTAGTCTATGTAGACACTTTTCCTTGTTCTGCTTATTTCATTTTGCATGAATACATGCAAATTTTCCCAAGCTTCTCTGTATTCCTCATACCCATCTTTTCTTACAGCACAGTTTCCATTACATTCATGCACCAAAATGTGTTTGATGGGGCATCTACTTTTCCATTTCTTTGCTCCACAAAAAAATGTTCACATAGCATGATCTGCCCCTTCACCTGCTCTGCTCTGCATATCTCTAGCTCATCAACGTCCTTCCTAAAATGTGGTCTGAGCAGGGCTGGGTGCTTTGGGACTATTACCTTTCTAGTGCTGAATATTATGCTTCTTTTAATGAAATCTGAGATTGCATGACTTATCATATTGCATTATAGACTATTACTGTATGAATAAATATGTCAAAAGGCCCCAGACCAAGATAAACACCTAGTCATATTGCCCTCCAGGTAACATTTTCCCCTGCCAAATCATTGTTTTTTATAAAAAAATTATCAACTTAGCAATCATCAAGAACTATGAAAATCCAAAGGCAAATGCTTTTTCATAAGGAGCACACAAAAGGCACAGTGAGATCTTGTATTCTCTATTATACTTTTTCAGACAGCTGAGAGATAGCCAAGATATGGTTCATTATAGAATACTCCTTGCAAAAACCTTCATCAATTATATCTTCATCAAGAAAACCTTTAAATAATGTGTAGTTAGCTGAGTCTCTTCTATTCCTTATACTTTTCACTATTGGATTTGATTTTCCTAAAATTTGCCTAACATTATAACCTGCAGAAATAATTTTGTATTCGGATTGTCATTCAATGTATTAACTATCTCTGCCAGCTTAAAGGGCAGCTAGGTGGCACTGTGGTGCACCAGGCCTGAAGTCAAGAAAACTCATCTTGTGGCTGAATTCTAAACTCCTGGGTTCCTTCTCTTCCAGCAGAAGGCCGCAGCTCCTGGCTTCTCCACAGGTCTCCATGCAGGCAGCTCACCATTCCTGCTCTCAGCTCAGTGAAGTCAGCATGCAGGCTGTTCTCTCCTGCTCCATGGCTCCACAGAATCACAGCTACCATAACTGGGAAACAGACAATAATCCCAGCCCCCATACTTTCCTTTTGCTCAGCAGATCCCATCACTCATTGCCATTTTGTAGCAGGAAGCACCCCCGCATCCCTAGAGTGGCTGCCAACACAGGTACTTAGATCTGCTTTTGTAAAGGAAAGCAACTCAAAATGGGTTAACAAGCTTACTTTTATTAAACAAGATAGGGACTGTGAGGCAAAGCAGGGGCACTGAATGTGTTTCCTTGCTACATCCCACAGTTTGGGACCCAGGGGGAGGATGGACTTGTGACTATGGTGGGTGGGGTGAAGTACCATGAACCCCCAAGAACCCCACATTAGTTTTGTTGCCCAGCCCCCTCTCTGGACTTGAAAGCAGGGGCTGGAGCAGTGTTATGGGAAGGACACCCCCCCCCCTCCTCCCAAGAGAACTTTATTTGGACTCTTGTTTTGAATTGATGTGATAATGCTTTGTATTTTGTGTTTAAGGCCCAGTGGCCACTTTGATAACTTTAGATGTGCCTTGAAAATATGACCTAAGAAATGGTTAGTGCTAATTGAAATGTAAATTGTCTATGCTATGGGCATATTTAGTAAGACTTCACCAAATAAGTGATTGATTGTACTTTGAGATATTGTTACTGATAAGAGACTAATTGAGTTAATCAAGACTTTGCCCCATGAGTGGAAGACTTTGACCATGTAGTTTGAAATTACTGATGTGACTGATTGAGTTAACTTAAGAGTGACTATTTTTTGATTTTACTGATAAGTGACTGAGTTAACAGTTGCCCCTTGAGTGGAAGACTTGGACTATTGTACTTTGAGATTATATTGTGATTTTCTTATGTACCTGGAAAATGTGACCTAAGAGGTGTTTTAGTGCTAATTCAAATGTAAATTGTGTATGCTATGGGCATGAAAGATCTTGGGGCGGAATGTAATGGAAATGCATAAACCTTCTTTAATTTGAAAATATACTCTGCCCTCTAATAGACTCAATGTGGTCACATGGAGCCTGTGGTGGGAGGCTTGGTTTTCAGGAGTGACCACACCTTGATGCTGTGTGATTGGGTAGTGGGTCAAGAGGGTGGTTACATTCTCTGACCTAGGAGAAGGCTATATAATTCCTGATGTGAGGCTTTGCTTTGGGGCTCACTTTGAGAAGAGTTGTGTGATTTGACCAGATGAGACTCTGGGCAGCTTTTGAGAGCCCCCCAGCTTTGAAAATCCAGATGTTGATGCTTCCCTCTCTGGTAACTGTGATGTGGTATTGGTATAATGGTTGGACAGTTTGGAAGCCTGTCTGCTTGATCTGTCTGTATACTCTGAAGTTCGGGGTACTGACCTTTCCCCCCTTTACTAGGTAACATATGTTTGTTTGATTAAAGTAAGCTTGTTAACCCCCCCCCCCCCCCGCCAAAAAAAAAAAAGAAAACTCATCTTTCTGAGTTTAAATCTGGCTTCATATACTTATTAGCTGTGTGACTTTAGGAAAGTCACTTAACCCTGTTTGCCTCAGTTTCCTCATTTGAAAAATGAACTAGAGAAGAAAATGGCAAATCACTCCAGTACCTTTGCCAAGAAAACCCCAAAATGAGGTCACAGAGTCAGAAAGGACCGAAAACATGAACAACTCTGCTTAATAAGTTATCTTAAATTTCATAAGTTTGCTACCTATCACTTTATCCAAGTTATTTACAAAAATGTTTAATATCTTAGGGTCAAAGATAGTTCTCTAGGGGTAGGTATTCCACTAGACCTCTCCTTAAAAGTTCATATCAACCCATAAGTGACAATACCTGGGATCTAGTCATTGAATCACTTCTGAATCCACTTAATCAGATTACTGTTTAACCCAGGTCTCTTTATCTTGTATAGGAGGATTATAGGAGAGAGACCATCAGATATTTGGTTGAAATTTAGCATTTTCCTGACCTACTAATCTGATAATTCCTCCAAAAAAGAAAGTGAGTTTAGTTTGACATAACTGTACCCTAGTGAAGAAAGACTGGTTCTTTGTTATCACTTTTTGAGATATTCACTCACCTATTCTTTCAACAGCACATTCTACAATTTTGCCCCAAATAAAATTTAAGCTCAGTTACCCTATAGTTTGTAGACTCTACTTTCTTCTCATCTTTTTGAAAACAAGGACCATAAATATTATTTCTCCAATATGTGGAGAATTCCAAGTCACTATAATATCTCCAAGGTCACTGAGACAAGCTCTGAAAGATAGCTTCCACTTCTTTCTGAATGGGTTCATATAGTTTGTAGGGGTCTGAATTCAGTAAAGACCCCCCCCCCCCAAATCCCTCACTGATCACATCTAAATATGTGTGTGTGTATAATATACATAGATGTGTACATACACAAATATATACACACACAATACATATATATCCCCAAACATCCAGGTATAGCATGTATAATCATATACACACCTATATGTTTCTGCTCACTGATTCCAAGGCATCTTTTTCAGTAGGCATTAATCATCTGTCTTCTGGAGTTGTGGATGGTCATTGTGTTGGCTAAAAGTTTTTAAGACTTTCAAAGTTGTTTGTCTTTACAATGTTATTGATATTGTATAAATTGTTCTCCAGATTCTGTTCACTTTACTTTGCATCCATTTACTCAGCTTTGACCAGGGCACTGACAATTGAAGTGGTTTGCCCAGAGTCACAGGGAGATTAGGTTTGGACTTACAGTCTTACTGACTAAGGTTTCACTGAAACCATCCCTTTCATTATTCCCTAAAGCACAATAATATTCCATTAGTTTCCTATGCCACAATTTGTACAGTTGTTTCCTACTTGATTGACACCCCTTAGTTTTCAGCTCTTTGCCATCACAATAAGAGTTGTTATAGATTTATTTGTACGCATAGGTCTTTTTGTTCTTCCTTTGATGTTTGATAAGCCAGTATTGGTACTGCTGGGTCAAAGGGTACATATAGTTGAGTAACTTTTAGGACATAGTTCCAAAGTACCTTCTAGAATGACTGGATCAATTCAGAGCTCCACCAACAGTGCATTGATATACCTGTTTCCCTACAGCCCCTATAAAATTTATCTGGACCAATATTTATCTTTTTTTAAAAAAAGATATTCACCTTGATCAAAATTTATCTTTTTTTTTACCCAAAGAGAAGAAAGCACAGTTCTCATAGGGTCATTTCACACTTTTATATTCCTACTCTATATGTACCTTTAAAAAACAAACAAACCTAATTTGGTCAATCTGTGTGTGCCCGCATTGTCCTTTTTATCTTTCATTAAAAGAGTTTCATTTGTGTTTTTGGATTTTTATTCTCAAAACGTATCCATTCCTTCTAGGTTAATTTTTCTTGCAGGATTTTAGTCCACAGAGTCTTAATTGTTCTTTCTTTGGACTCTTTGAAATGTATTCTCCTAGATATGGGGTGCAAGCCAAATTGTGCCTGTCTTTCCTTTTTCTTTTTCTTTTTTTTTTTTTAAAGCAATTGGGGTTAAGTAACTTGCTCAAGGTTACACGGCTAGTCATTATTTTATGTGTGGGTGCTCATTTTCTGAGGCCGGATTCAATCTCGGGTCATCCCAACTCCAAGGCCAGTACTTTTACTCATTGCGCCACCTAGCCGCCCCCATCTACTTTTTTTTATTGTGTAGATTAGATTGTTAGGTGGACCTCCTTTGAACTCAATTTAGTTGTCAAATTTTTTAGCTAACTAATCTGATTTGTTTCATTAGTCCCCTTTTCTCTGCTCACAAAACTCTACCCTTATCACCCCTTAACTAGATTATTGCAATGACCTCCTAATTGGTCTCCTACCCTGAAGTCTCTTCCTTTGCAAACCCATCCTTCACAAGCTGCCAAAGTGATATTCCCAAAGCACAATTCTGATCAGACTACTCCCCTTCTCCAGAAAATCTACTGGCTCCCCTTTGTTCCAAGGATGAAATAACAATTCCTCTGTTGGGAATTTAAAGCCCTTTCTAGCCAACCTTTCTAGGCTTGTTACATAGTATTCTCCTTCCCTAATTCCTTGTCTGGAATATCTTTTCTCCCCCCCAATCTCCTCTCAGAATCCCTAGCTTCTTTCCAAGATGAGTTCAAGTGTTACCTCTGATGTGAAGCCTTTCCTGAAGCTCCTGGCTCCCTCTATCTCCCTTACCTTGAATTACCTTGTTTTTACTTTGTTATCTGTTGTAAGGCCAAGCATGAGCAACTTTCCAGGGACTGCTTCTGTGAATAGCTTTCAAGATTCTGATTACGTAGTATAGTGAACTCTCTATTCAGTAACAAATCAGAGCAAAACATTCACAGAAATCAAAGTACAGCATTCAGAATGTTGTAACTTCACAGCTTATCACTAAAATAGCCACATAGTTTTCAACAAAGTGGTCACATAGTTTTAAGCCAAGTACATTCATTTAGTCAACCACAAAGTCTTTAATTTAGTCACAAAGTACAAAGGTCAAAGTCTTCCACCTATGGGGTGCAATGAAGTTACAGTATCATCAGTCACTACTCAGTATCCTCTTAAGGGGTAGTGGAAAATACAAGGGCCATCCACCCCTAGGTCACAAGTAAGTGACAATTTCGCCAGTCAGCATTCAATACCCAAGGAGAGGTCTTTTCATCTTGACTAGAGGCAGGCTCTCAGCTTCCATGCTTCCTCTTTCATGGTCCTCGCTCTTGCCCAAATCTAACCAACTGCCACCTGAGTTGAAAGGCAGAGAGCTCTTAGTTCCTTGTCTAGCTCTCCATGTAGTTCCTGCTCCACACTGAAGCTCACAGTGTCTAGTCCACCTCAAGTCCTTCAGAGTTTCTGTTCCTGGGAAGAGAAAACTTAACAGAGCCACAACAATATCTACACACATCAAGCTTAGCAGGATTACAACAATATTCACACACACAGTCAGCACTATCATCTCAATTCACTTTCTGCTTGTGAAATCAACATAGACCTAAAACAGACAAAGTACCCACACCACAGTCATGCTTCCTCTGGTAGTTCCATCTGGTTCTCGCAAGAAGTTCTGCCACCACAACTTCTGTTCTCAAAATCGAAATCACTTTCTACAGCCTGGGCCTTTCCCCCCTAGCCTCCAGCTGCTTTCTTCAAGAAGTTCTGACTCTCCCAGCTTGTGTTTTTCCTTATGTATATGATTAGCTCCTCCCCGTTCAGCTCCTTGCTGTTACATTAGCAACAGGAGTTCATACCTTCTGTTTCTTTTTTTGTTTTTTTTTGTTTTTTGCTTTTTTTTGTGGAGGGCAGTTGGGGTTAAGTAATTTGCCCAAGGTCACACGGCTAGGTTTTTTTTGTTTTTGTGTGTTAAGTGTCTGACACTGGATCTGAACTCAGGTCCTTCTGACTCCAGGGCCAGCAATCTATTCACTGCACCACCTAGCTGCCCCTATACCTTCTGTTTCTTAACAGAGGCTTGATATAAGTAACTTGAAACTAAGTGCTAAGTACCTGTTTGATTGCAAATATGAAGGGATCTTCAAATTCCATTACTATTACATCTGTCTTGTATATATTTATGTAACAGAGCTTTGTGTATGCTCAGATCACTTAAGATGGAGGCATTAGTGTGGGAGAAGCTAGGGACCTACTTCTGTCAGGATACATTCTGCGTTTCCCTAGCAGCCTTTTCCCATTAGCTACATCTTAAAAAAAATACTAGTCTCTCTCTCTTTTTAGGTCCAGGGGGTGAAAGTCCTGTTCTCCTGAAACATGGGTACCATACTCTAATTTAAGTGTAGGGGAAAGACTCCCTTTTTCCTCTTTCATTAGGCCCTGTGGCCCCAAGAAATGGACGTGTTTAATTTGTCCTTTTTAGTTCTAGGCACAAACAATTGAACTTCTGGACCCAGGAGCTTGAGCCATGGTGACCTTAGAGTCAGAATTCCAGGCTAGATGTTGCTGCCAAGAAAGCAAGGAAGCCCTAGAAGGCAGGGTGTCCGAACTCAAGTCCAGGGTGGCTTTGTGTAGTGATTAGAATTGCCCAACCTACAATAAAAGAGATTGAGACAGAGCTCTGAGCCAATGGCACTTAGTAAAGTGTCTATGGTTGTTCCTTTTAATGGAGTGGACCTCAGGTCCTCTTCATGATCTGAGACACCCCCTTCTTCCAAGACCTTGTTTTTATAGAGTTTTGATACTCAAATATGCAAAAGAGCATACAGATAATTCATTGAATGACAGACCTTGCTCTTGAGGGCCAAAAATGACATATTAGTAGGGTGGAGTCATAGGTTGAGTGACTCATGGGGCAACTCCACCAACTAAATGGTCATAAAATGGTCACCTTCTCATATTAATCAGAGAGAATAGTCCAGAGGTACAAAAATAAATTGGAGGACTTTCCATGTCATTGAGTCACCTCCCACACACTGGGCTTGGTTACCACAACAAAGAAAATAAGGGTGGAGGGCCTCTGGTTAGATTGATTATGACTATGATCAAGCAAGTGATCTTACAATCTGCAGCTCACAGCTCTGGGACCTAATATACAGAACTTATGATCATCCACCACCCCTAAAGCATCATGTCATATCACATTGTTTAAGACTGATTGAAATAGAATAGGGATCCAAATGATTTATTTCCCCCATTTGGACTTGGAACTTGATGAAACTGATGCTATCTAGGAATTGAGCTAAGCTGTGAACCCAGTTTTCTTCCTTTCCCCAGAGATCAAAGGGCATGGGGAGAGGGAATCACCTTCCCCCATGTGTCAGTGGGAATGTTTGTATGTCTGTTTTCGTTATGCCCTTGAAGTTTAGGAGGGACAGCTAGAGATAGCTAGGAGTCACAGTGGGTAGAATTCTGGGCCTAGAGTCAGGAAAACCCAATTTCAGATCTGCCCTCAGACACTTCCTAGCTGTGTGACTTTAGGCAAATCACTTAACCCTGTTTGCCTCAGTTTCTTTAACTATAAAATGGGGATAATAATAGCACCTACTTCCAGACTGTTGTAAGGATCAAATAAGATCATATCTATACAGCACTTAGCACAGTGCTTGGCACAAAATAGGCACCATATCAATACTAGCTATTATCATTCATCATTAAGTAAATGTTCCTTGGTAAATATTAACCTCACCATTATATTTAAATGGAACTGGGGTGCTGGAGGTCCCCTAAAACTGAGGAAACACAATTGGTGGGGAGGTGAGCCAATGGCAAAGACTAGAGTTTCCTTTCCCAACTCCCTTTAGTGTATGAGCAAACCCTGGGAGAGGGGTGAAATCTAACACACCTGGCTCCTAGGTACTGGGGGCCACAGTTATCACTGTTACACTTACTTGTACCCAGTTTCTTCCTAAATGAATATAAACTTCTTAAGGGTGAGGATTATTTTTTTCCTCTCCTCTTGGTGAATTGATAGGGTTTTTAATCTTCTGTCCATACAGGTGACAAAAAAAATTAAGAATTTAGAGCTGGAAAGGAGTCTAGAGGCCACCTCTATATTTTACCATCAAGGGACCTGAGGGCACAGTTAAATGAGAGCAGTTAAATAACTTTTTCCAGGGTCACACAGCTAGTTTCTGAGAAGAGGTTTGAACCCAGGTCTTTCTGACCACAAGTCCAGGGTCCTATCCTTTATGACATACTAGTTCTCTAGGATTAGAACTCAGATCTTTTTTTTTTTTTAAAGCAATTGGGGTTAAGTAACTTGCTCAAGGTTACACGGCTAGTCATTATTTATGTGTGGATGCTCATTTTCTGAGGCCGGATCTGATCTCGGGTCATCCCAACTCCGAGGCCGGTGCTCTTACTCACTGTGCTGCCTAGCCGCCTCTTTTAGGGCAATTGGGGTTAAGTAATTTGCCCAAGGTCACACAGCTAGGTTTTTGTTTTGTGTGGATTAAGTGTCTGAGGCCGGATCCGAACTCAGGTCCTTCTGACTCCAGGGCCCGGCGCTCTACTCACTGCGCCACCTAGCCGCCCCGGAACTCAGATCTTTTAAATGTTGGAGAAGATGTGGGAAAGTTGGAACACTAATACATTGTTGGTGGAGTTGTGAACTGATCCAATCATTCTGGAGAGTAATTTGCAACTATGCCCAAAGGCCTATATAACTGTGCAGTCCCACTAGATATCCCCTCATCCAATCTGCTCTCTCCCATATCTTCTCCCATATCCCCTTCGACTTTGGTATTAGGGCAAGGTGAATTTCTGAGCCCCAATGCCTGGACATCTTATGAAACATTTAATTTTAAAACTTCAATTTTCAGATCCATTCCCTTCCTCCCTTGTCACCCACTCCCTCTGAGAAGATAAGCAATTCAGTATGTGTTGTACATGTATAGCTATGCAAAACATTACCATAGTAGATATATTGTAAAAGACTGCTTATATTTCCCTCCCACCCGTCTCACCTCCCACCTGGTCCATTCCCTACTTTGATCCTGTCCCTCTTTGATAGTGGGTACTTCCAATCTCCCCTCCCCCCAGAATGCCCTCCCCTCAATCATCCCCCCTCTCATCCTCCTTTCCCCTACTCAGGAGAGTGAGTGAGGGTAAGATATTCCATTTAGTATGCATGTGGTTCTCTCCTTGAGCCAATTTCAATGAGAATATGCTTTTGCCTTTTTGCCTTGCTGTTCTTCCCCTCCCCTGTAACTATTTCCCCTTGCCTCTTCTACATGAGATAGTTTACCCTACCCTGTTTCTCTCCATCTCCTCTTTCACTTCTTGACTCCACCCCTTAAGAATCATCCCCTCCTTGGGGCGGCTAGGTGGCTCAGTGAGCAGAGTGCTGGGCCTGGAGTCAGAAGGACCCGAACTCGGATCCGGCCCCAGACACCCAACACACAAACAAAAACCCAGCCTCGTGACCCCAGGAGAGTCACCCAACCCCAACTGCCCTCCAAAAAAAAAAAAAAGAATCATCCCTTCCCATCAGATTCAACCTGTGCCCTCTATCCATGTATACCTGTGAACATATGCCATGTACCCTTCTTCAATTATTTTCATAATGAGAGAGGTTTCATCAAACACAGTTATTGTTTTTCCATGTAGGAATGTAAATAGTCCAACTTTGATAAGTTCCTTTTGATTTCTTTTCCTTGATTACCTTCTCAAGCATCTCTTGCTTCTTGCATCTGAATGTCAAATTTTCTATTCAACTCTGGTTTTTTCATCAAGAATGCTTGAAAGTCCTCTATTCCACTGAATGACCATATTTTCCCCTGAAACAAGATACTCAGTTTTGCTGGGTAGGTGACCCTTGGCTTCAATCCCAGCTCTTTTGCCCTCTGGAATATCATATTCCATGCTCTTTGATCCCTCAGTGTAGAAGCTGCCAGATCCTGGGCTATTCTGATTGTGTTTCCACAATATTGAAATTGTTTCTTCCTGGCTGCTTGGAGTATTTTCTCCTTGATCTGGGAGTTCTTGAGCCTGGCTATAATATTCCTAGGAGTTTTCTTTTTGGGATCATTTTCAGGAGGTGATCGGTGGATTCTTTCAACCTCTATTTCCCCCACTGGGTCTAAAACATCAGGGCAATTTTCCTTGAGAATTTCTTGAAGGATGATTTCTAGGTTCTTTCTTTGATCATGGCTTTCAGGTAGTCCAATAATTTTTAAATTGTCTCTCCTGGATCTATTTTCCAGGTCAGTGGTTTTTCCCATGAGATATTTCACATTGCCTTCTATTCTTTCATTTGTTTGGATCTGTTTAACAGCATCTTGATTTCTCATAAAGTCACTAGCTTCCATTTACTCCAGTCTAACTCTGAAGGAATGAATCTCCTCAGTGAGCTTTTGAGATTCTTTTCCATCTGGCAAATTCGACTTTTTAAGGCATTCTTCTCCTCATTGCCTTTCTGAGCCTCTTTTGCCATTTGAGTTAGTCTATTTTTTAAGGTGTTATTTTCCTCAGTCAGGCTGTTGACTGTCATTTCATACTTTTCTTGCATCTTTTTCATTTCTCTTCCCAAATTTTCCCCCACTTCTCTTATCTGCTTCTTGAGGTCCTCTATGGCCTGTAGCCAGCTTGTATTTTCATTTGGGGCTTTTGGTGCAGGAGTTCTGACCTCACAGTCCTCCTCCATGCTTTGAGCCTCTTTGCCCCTAAAATAGGAGTCCAATGTTGAACTTTTCTGTTTATTTTGTTTCATTTGCCTAGGCATATTGCCACTTAATTACTTGATTTTTGGGCTTGTTGCCACAGTAGGACTCTGCCACCAGACAGGGGAGCTTCCGCCCAAACGTGGGGTCTTCACAACTTCCGCCAGTTGGGTGGCCTCTGTAAAGCCTCCACCCACTCTGGCAAGTTGGATACCCACCCCAAACATCCCCCCCAGACCACAATCCAGATCCAGGCAGTTTAATGCAAGAGCGATTAACCCCCAGACTGATTGCTGGATCTTCCTGCAGTTCGCAGACCAGGAGCTAGAGCCACTACTGATGCTGCAAAATGGCTTCTGTGCTGCATTTCTTCAGCAGTTTTTCGCCCCCAGGGGAGGCAGCCATGAGTTCCCCAAATACTGGTCCCAAAGTCTATAGGGCACTAACCTCTCACTTTGTCCTAGGCATATCTGTGCTGATAATTCTGGCATCGCCACAATTGCTGGTGTTCTGTGGTCCCTCCAGCCGGCTGAAGGCCCGGCCACCCTGGGGTTAAAACCGGGGACCTGGGCTCGGCTCTGCGCGCTGCGGTTCCCAGTGTGCTGTGCTGCCTGCTCTCAGAGCGCTACGCTGGCCACTTCCTGAAGGGCAGCTGGGCTGTCCTCTGCAGGAGGTTAGCTTCTCTGTGCCGTTCTGTAGGTGCTGTGGCTCCAGAAGTTGTTTGGAGTCCCCTTTCTCAGTATTTGAAATTTGTGTGGGGCAGAGCACATTGGAAATGCTGTTTCTACTCCGCCATCTTGGCTCCACCCCAGAATGGGATTTCTTTAGAGCAGATTGTAAAGAAGTGCCTAAGGGTGTCTCACTGGACAGGTCACTAGACAAATGATCTCAGGGTCCTTTGAGGTCATATGTTGTATAGTCATTTAAAAAAAGTTTTATTGATGTGTTTGGTTTTTATACCCTAAACATTTACAGATCACTCACATTTCAGAAGAGGTTTCCTGTAACAAAAGATATAAGAAACTTATTTTTTACAGCGAACTCATCTGAAAGCACATATAACATTTCACATTTGAATTAATCAAGGCCCGCCCCTCCATCTTTCTACTTAAAAAAATGAACAGAAATCTATTTTCTTTCCTTTGCCCCTTTCCCTAGACCACTGGGGAAAAATAGAAAAGAAAAACATTCCAGGTAATAAGATATGCATAGTCAAGCTGAACAAATTCCTTCATTGGCTA
Source organism: Gymnobelideus leadbeateri (assembly GCA_011680675.1). NCBI lineage: Eukaryota > Metazoa > Chordata > Mammalia > Diprotodontia > Petauridae > Gymnobelideus > Gymnobelideus leadbeateri. The sequence continues at coordinate 17,498 of WOXC01011598.1, forward strand.
CATACAAGTGTGTGTGTGTGTGTGTGTGTGTGTGTGTGTGTGTGTGTTTCTACTCCCTGTATCCATTAACTCTCTATCATGGATAGGATGTTCATCCTCAGCCCTCTGAGATCATGAATAGTCATGATATTGATCAGATTTCTTACAGCTGTCAAAGTTGCTTGTTTTTATAGTATTGTCTGTGTATAAATTGTTAATTAGTTCATAAAAGTCCTCAAAAATTATTCATTTTTCCAATAGTGGTGTATGTTTTTTACAGTGTTGTTACAGTACAAATCACTCTTCTGGTTCTGCTTGCTTCACTTTGCATCAGTCCATATATGTCTTTCCATGCCTGTAACACTCTCCCTTCTAGGCTTGGACTACTGATCTTCTAAACTTCCTTTCAATCCCAATTAAAATCCTACTTTCTATAGGAAGCCTTCCCCAAGCCCTCTTACTTCTAGTGACTTCTCTCAGTTAATTATTTCTTATTTTTCCTGCATATAGCTTTCTTTGTGTATATTTGTTTGCCCGCTCCTTCCTCCCCCCCCCCAATAGATTGTAAGTTCTTTGAGGGCAGGAATTGTCATTTGCTTCTTTTTTCCTTTTTCTTTTTGGAGGAGGGAAGGCAAGGCAATTGGGGTTAGGTGACTTGACCAAGGTCACACAGCTAGTAAGTGTGTCAAGGGTCTGAGACTGAGATTTGAACTCAGGTCCTCCTGACTCCAGGACCTGTGCTGCCTAGCTGCCCCATTTGCTTCTTTTTGAGTCCCCAGCACTTAGCATAGTCCCTGGCACCTAGTATACACTTAAAAGTTTATTGATTGATGGGTTAAAATCAGAGAAAGGTATTCACACTTCATCAAGAGATACAGAGCATTAATATTCTGTCAACACATTAATACCTCTGTCCTGTGATTATTCCTGATGAATGTGGGAGAATGAGTTGGTTAGGGGACAACTTCTTTTCTTAAGGAAGGATTTTTTGTTAGGATGGATTATGAAAGAATCCAAGAACTATGAAAATCTAGTTAATAAATGTGAGCAAAAAATAATAATAATAGCTGACATTTAGATAATATTTTATGGTTGGCAAAGCATTTTTATGTAGTTTTTCATCTGACTCTCACAAGAATCCTGTGAGATTATCTCCTTCATGTATATGTGTGTATGTACATACATGAATGTACATTTATACACACATATGAAGAAACTGGGAGTCAGAGAGAATGAGGGAATTGGCCATGGTTATCCAACTATTAAGCAAATGAGGCAAGATTTGGACCCAGATTTTCAGCACTCCGAGTCCTATACTCTGTTCCACACCCTGCACCCCCTCCATTCTTCCCCCACCCTTGGACTTGAATTCAAACTTGAAGTTTTTTCTTAGTTTCTAAAATGGAAATTCCCTGTTAATTTCAGAAGGAATGAATAGGAATAACTAAAGAAATACCCCCAAAATCAATTTTTTAAGACTGACACATTATCTAAAAAAGAGGCAAGGTTTGTATGGCAACATTACCATAGATAGCCTGGTCCCTGAGAAATAAAGGGCTTTTAATTATTCTCATTTAGTAACCTTTGAAAGTCCCTCTTGAAACACTAGCCTCATTCATAAGCTCCTTTCTAAAGAGTATCCAAAAGAAAAAAACCCTAAATGACAGAGCTTAGCTTTCTGAACCAATTTCTGAAAGCTATTCTGCTTCACTAGAGACCCTGCTATGGCTGTTTGATTTCCTTTGCTTCTAAAGACCAGGCTTTTGGAACCAGGGTGTATATGTAAAGTGCCAAGACTGGGCCACAGCTGAAATGAGAGTAAAGGAAACTGGCCTTGGCTCATCTCAGGAGTATAGATCCCTGTGACCAGGGATTATCCCAGATTTCTACTTGGGTTTCTATCCCAAATACCTGTCCATGATATTTGCTGATAGTCATCTTCTGACATATTAGGAAGTAAAATGTAGAGAAATGTCCAGAATTTCTCCCTGTAAATAGGAGTTATGCTGGTACCAAATGCTCTTTATTATTGAGAAAATATTTTCAGTCTCCTGATCTAGTTCATGGTTTGTTTGTGGAAAGCTTCCAACAGCTATAATAGAGTAAAACCAATTTACATACTCGATGTAGAGCAGGGTGCTGGAAGTGAAGTTGGAAGTTCTGGGCTCAGGGCCCAGGAGTTCTGCCACTTCTGGTATCACCTTGGGTAAATCACCTTAACTTCTCCAGACCTCAGTTTCCTCATATGTAAAATGAGGGGGCTAGACAAGGTAACATCTAATACCCCTTCAAGCTTAAAATCTGTGATCCTATTATACTTGTGGGGTGGAGGTTATTAAATCCAGCATGGCTTCATCAAGAAGAGATCATACCAGGATAATGTTTTATTTTATTTTGACATGGTTTCTTGATGAGTAGATCAGGAGAATGGCACAGGTTTTGTAAACCTGGATTTCAGCAAGACATTAGCCATAGTATCTGATAGATGGAGGGATATAGGTTAGCTGATGGCATAGTTAAATAGATTTGGAACTAACTGTTTGAAAAAACCAGAATTAAGAGTAGTAATAAGTCAATATCAGTATGGAAGGCACTTTCTAATGGAGTGACCCAGGGATCTGCCCTTAATGAGATACTATAGGTAAAGAGTTTTCAAACTTCATAGTATGATATAAATGCTATTCATTATCATTATTACTTAATTTAATAAAGTAAAATCAATTAGCTGAAAAGCATTTAAGTGGCTACTTCCATGCTTCCCATTGGCACTGGGGATACAAAGAAAGGCAACATTTTAAAAATTAAAAAATTCCACTATCAAGGAATTCAGTTTAATGGGAGAAACAACATGCAAATAATTATAAACAAACAAGATGTATACAGAATAAACTAAAGATAACCAGAGAGAGAAGGTTCTAAGGTTCTAAGAAGGTTCTAATCAAGCCTGGGAAAGGCATCTTACAGAAGGTGGGGTTTTACTGAAACTTGAAGGAAGCCAAGGGAAGCCAAGAGACAGAGACTGGGAGGGAGAGGATTCTAGGCATGGGAGACAACCAGAAAATATTCATGGAGTTGGGAGGAGTGTCAGGAACAAGAAGGAAGCCACTGGATCTCGATGTACATAGAAAAGGAAGTAAGATGTAAGAAGCCTTAAAAGATAGGCTAACTAAAGGTTTTGAATGTCATATTGACGATTTTATATTTGATCTCAGGGGTAATGCAGAGCCACCGTAATTTATTGATCAGGGAGGTGATGTGATATGGTCAGATCTTTGATTTAGGAAGATCGCTTTGATAGTTGCAGGGAGGATGGACTCTAGTGGGATGA